>JAAAWM010008438.1:0-14105 GCA_036873465.1 Thinopyrum obtusiflorum
AGCAACATACTAAACGATCAAGTGCTAAGCTAACGGAATGGGTCAAGTCAATCCATCATTCTCCTAGTGATGTGATCCCGTTAATCAAATGACAACTCATGTCCATGGCTAGGAAAATCAACCATCTTCGATTAACGAGCTAGTCAAGTAGAGGCATACTAGTGACACTATGTTTGTCTATGTATTCACACATGTATTATGTTTCCGGTTAATACAATTCTAGCATGAATAATAAACATTTATCATGATATGAGGAAATAAATAATAACTTTATTATTGCCTCTAGGGCATATTTCCTTCACATGACACTTCGGTCATTATACATCATTTTATTCTTTTTGAATATATAACGGGTTATTACATACCTTGTTTTTCTTGGAGCTGCCTCCTCACCTGGCCGAGCTCCTCCTCGGCCTGCTCCAGTCTCTGCTTCAGTCCGGAGACTTCGGCAGTATGCGAGGCTGCGGCCAACAGCGACGCCTGTGTATTCATTTTAGACAAATTTAGTTAGTTTCCTACAATAAGGGATTGATCCTCTGTCCGGCTTTTTCTTTCCGAACACCGGACAGTGTCTCAGGGGCTACTGTCTATATTGGGATTTTCTCTTTTCGCGTCGCTTTCCTCAAAACCTGTCAGTAGGCTGCTGCAGGCTTCGGTTAGTCCACTCTTGGCGGACTGAACCCTTTCAATTACCGTGCCCATAAGAACACGGTGCTCATCCACAATAGAAGCGCCTCGCAGTGCTTCCAGCAGATTATCCGGTGCCCCTGGTTGGACAGGAGTCACCGGCGGAATAGGCATGCCCCCTTCTTTCGAAGGAGGTTGCGCGCCGGATTCGGGAGCCGTGTCGGTCTCCAGAATTGAATCCGGCTGAGGGCCGAACTGAATACGGCCCTCATCACCAGTCTCCATGGGGATCGGCTCCCCCTGGTGTCCGGCGATGGAGGCTTCGCCTCCTGGCGCCTCCTGAGCCTCTCCCCGGTCTGGGAAGGTCCTTCGGGACAGCACCTCTGCGTTGTCCTTGGCCTTGGGGGAGTGAGCGGTCGGCGGTGACTCACTGGCCATCGCCTTTGAATCCAACGAACCTCGTGACGAGGATCGCTGGGAGCTGTCGTGGGCCGGACTGCAACGGTATAACTAATTATGTCAATACAACAAAGAGGAGAGGCTAGATTTATGGGTATGTATGAGTCTTAGCACTTATGATGCAGCCCGAGGCTTAGTGCGGGGGCGTCGCTCCGGACTGCTGTCGACGTCCCACACGGAGTTATCCGCGAGGGAGCCCTTCCCCTTCTTGGACGTCTCCGCCTCCAGGTTCGTGGAGGCCGCCCTCTTCTTCTTTCCCTCATCAGGGGGAGGGTTGTTCTCCTCCTCCTCCTCCTCGTCATCGTCGTCCTCAGCGGCGGAGGAAAGGGTCACTTTGTCTTCAGACGTCACGTCCGAAGCGCCCTTGCGACGGGGGCCACCTTTGGCCCCCTTGGCCTTCTTCTTGGCCTTCTTTTCTGGCGGCCTATAGGGCGCCGGAACCAGCATCTTCGCCAGGAGCGGGATGACTGGCTCTTCGGGCAGCGGAGCCGAACTATGGATCCGCTCCGCCCTCTCCGTCCACACCTGAAAAGTTACAGCAAAGGTTAGGCATCCTCCTTGAACAATCAAGTAGAAGGTACGCCTTAAGAAAAGGAGAACTTACCTCATTGGCGGGATGGGAGTGATCGTGCCCGCGGTCCGAATCTATGACCGGTGGCTTCTCGTTGCCCTTGAAGAGCAACTTCCAGGCATCTTCGTGAGTAGTTCCAAAGAGCCCTCCCAGGGTCTGGTGCTTCTCCGGATCGAATTCCCATAAAGGGAAGCTTCGGATTTGGCAGGGGAGAATCCAGTGAACCAGCATCACCTGGATCATGTCGACGAGCTTGACGTTTTTATCCACCATACTTTGAATTCGCGTTTGCAGCACTATCAGCTCGTCTGACGCCGACCAGTTGGGGCCCTTCTCCTTCCAGGAGGTGAGCCGCATTGGGGCTCTGGCCTTGAACTCAGGAGCCGCCGCCCAAGTGGCGTCGCGCGGCTCTATGATGTAGAACCACTGCTTCTGCCACTCCTTGACAGTCTCCACAAAAGTGCATGTGGGCCAAGTGACGTTGGGCATCTTGCTCACCATGGCGCCTCCGCACTCCGCATGCTGACCATCCACCACCTTCGGCTTCACGTTGAAGACCTTGAGCCATAGGCCGAAGTGGGGATGAATGTGGAGGAAGGCCTCACACACGACAATAAATGCTGAGATGTTGAGGAAGGAGTTCGGGGCTAGATCATGGAAATCTAGCCTGTAATAGTACATCAATCCATGGACGAAGTGAGGGAGGAAAACTACCCTCTCAGTAGGCTTCGGGGTGGGGATGACTTGCCCCTTGGAGGGCAGACGGTGGGCGATTCCTTTCGCCAGGTACCCGGCCGCCCGAAGCTGGGTGATGTCCTTCTCCTTGACGGAGGAGACCATCCACTTGCCTTGGCCTCCGGATTCGGACATGATTGAGTGCTTCCTTGAGAGGGAGAAGATGGGAACTTGGGCGTTGGAGCCCGAGAATGGAAGGACGGAGAGGAAGAGAAGGCGTGGGTGAAGAAAGGGGATTCTTATCTCTTTATAAAGGCAGTGAGTATTGAACGCCTCCCCACTCGCCTCAAAACTCGCATGTTCCCAAGGGCTGTGTAAACGGCACGGTTGGGTTACCCACGCCCGTATTGATGAGAATCCTGCAATAAGGGGACACAATCTCTGCTTCGACAAGACGTACCAATGGCAACCGCGTCTCGAAACATGGGTCGGCAAACGAAAAACAGTTCAAAATTATGACTGGGCGGGCGTGATGTCATGTTGCAAAAAGTTGTCAGCGGATTGGACTTGTGAAATAGTATATTCTCTGCGGTTGTGTGTGGTGCGTGTGTTACAGGTCCGGACACAATTAATGAGTCCGAAGACTATCTTGGAGTTCGGAAGGAGGAACCCGCCTTGCAATGCCGAAGACAGATCTATGCGCCGGATACCTTGTCATTGAAGCTAGGTTCAGGGGCTACTGAGGGAGTCCTGGACTAAAGGGTCCTCGGGGGGGGGGGGGGGGGGGGGGGGGGGGGGGGGGGGGGGGGGGGGGGGGGGGGGGGGGGGGGGGGGGGGGGGGGGGGGGGGGGGGGGGGGGGGGGGGGGGGGGGGGGGGGGGGGGGGGGGGGGGGGGGGGGGGGGGGGGGGGGGGGGGGGGGGGGGGGGGGGGGGGGGGGGGGGGGGGGGGGGGGGGGGGGGGGGGGGGGGGGGGGGGGGGGGGGGGGGGGGGGGGGGGGGGGGGGGGGGGGGGGGGGGGGGGGGGGGGGGGGGGGGGGGGGGGGGGGGGGGGGGGGGGGGGGGGGGGGGGGGGGGGGGGGGGGGGGGGGGGGGGGGGGGGGGGGGGGGGGGGGGGGGGGGGGGGGGGGGGGGGGGGGGGGGGGGGGGGGGGGGGGGGGGGGGGGGGGGGGGGGGGGGGGGGGGGGGGGGGGGGGGGGGGGGGGGGGGGGGGGGGGGGGGGGGGGGGGGGGGGGGGGGGGGGGGGGGGGGGGGGGGGGGGGGGGGGGGGGGGGGGGGGGGGGGGGGGGGGGGGGGGGGGGGGGGGGGGGGGGGGGGGGGGGGGGGGGGGGGGGGGGGGGGGGGGGGGGGGGGGGGGGGGGGGGGGGGGGGGGGGGGGGGGGGGGGGGGGGGGGGGGGGGGGGGGGGGGGGGGGGGGGGGGGGGGGGGGGGGGGGGGGGGGGGGGGGGGGGGGGGGGGGGGGGGGGGGGGGGGGGGGGGGGGGGGGGGGGGGGGGGGGGGGGGGGGGGGGGGGGGGGGGGGGGGGGGGGGGGGGGGGGGGGGGGGGGGGGGGGGGGGGGGGGGGGGGGGGGGGGGGGGGGGGGGGGGGGGGGGGGGGGGGGGGGGGGGGGGGGGGGGCCGAGCTGAACGTGTGCAGATCGCGGAGGTGCCGTACTTTCGGTACTAGGATCAGTCAGATCGTGAAGACGTACGACTACATCAACCGCATTGTCATAACGCTTCCGCTTTCGGTCTACGAGGGTGCGTGGACAACACTCTCCCCTCTCGTTGCTATGCATCACCAAGATGGATCTTGCGTGTGCGTAGGATTTTTTTTGAAATTACTGCGTTCCCCAACACTATGTTCTTTGGTATGCACATCTACCATGAGGCGAACCAATGCATCTCTCTCTGAGTTGCGTCATCACCCCATAAAAAATGAGACACCGCATCTGTGATTCCTTTGCAAAAAAAATCAGGAGTTTTGAAGACGAACATCGCATAAGTTGACGGTTTTATAACTATATTTTTAGGAATATGGTTCTCGCTTCCTTTCGGCTTGCTCTCTAAATTGCTCTGCGGATAAAGAAGTAGGGGAAATCGAATCCAATTTGAGCAAAGATAATTTTATAACTATATTTTTAGATTTGGAATCTGAATCGATACAATCGAATGCGAAGATAAATGTGGAATACTGATACGTCCATTTTGCATAATGCTTTTATGTTAATATTTATTGCAGGGGGGGGGGGGGGGGGATACATTATGGTACAATACTTATGCCTTTCTCTCTTATTTTAGAAGATTTACATGAAGAGGGAGAATGCCGCCAGCTGGAATTCTGGACCGAAATGGAGCAAATCTGAGAGACCTATTCTGCACAAACTCCAAAAGTTCTAAAAAATTACGGAGAATTATTTTGGAATATATAAGAATTATTGGTCGAAGAAACTACCAGAGGGGACCCACCAGGTGGCCACAGGCCTGTGGGGCACGACCCCTAGGGCTTGTGGGCCCCCTGGCAGGTCTCTGGTGCCCATCTTCTGTTATATGAAAGGTTTTGACCTAAAAATGAAGAGAGAGCTTTCGGGACGAAGCGCCGCCGTCTCGAGGCGGAACCTAGGCAGAAGCAATCTAGGGCTCCAGCGGAGCTATTCTGCCGGGGAAACTTCCCTCCCGGAGGGGGAAATCGAAGCCATCATCATCATCAACGATCCTCTCATCAAGAGGGGGTCAATCTTCATCAACATCTTCATGAACACCATCTCCTCTCAAACCCTAGTTCATCTCTTGTATTCAATCTTTGTCCCAAAACCTCAGATTGGTACCTATGGGTTGCTAGTAGTGTTGATTACTCCTTGTAGTTGATACTAGTTGGTTTATTTGGTGGAAAATCATAGGTTCAGATCCTTAATGATATTCAATATCCCTCTGATCTTGAACATGAACATGCTTTGTGAGTAGTTACGTTTGTTCCTGAGGACATGGGAGGGGGGGGGGGGGGGGGGGGGGGGGGGGGGGGGGGGGGGGGGGGGGGGGGGGGGGGGGGGGGGGGGGGGGGGGGGGGGGGGGGGGGGGGGGGGGGGGGGGGGGGGGGGGGGGGGGGGGGGGGGGGGGGGGGGGGGGGGGGGGGGGGGGGGGGGGGGGGGGGGGGGGGGGGGGGGGGGGGGGGGGGGGGGGGGGGGGGGGGGGGGGGGGGGGGGGGGGGGGGGGGGGGGGGGGGGGGGGGGGGGGGGGGGGGGGGGGGGGGGGGGGGGGGGGGGGGGGGGGGGGGGGGGGGGGGGGGGGGGGGGGGGGGGGGGGGGGGGGGGGGGGGGGGGGGGGGGGGGGGGGGGGGGGGGGGGGGGGGGGGGGGGGGGGGGGGGGGGGGGGGGGGGGGGGGGGGGGGGGGGGGGGGGGGGGGGGGGGGGGGGGGGGGGGGGGGGGGGGGGGGGGGGGGGGGGGGGGGGGGGGGGGGGGGGGGGGGGGGGGGGGGGGGGGGGGGGGGGGGGGGGGGGGGGGGGGGGGGGGGGGGGGGGGGGGGGGGGGGGGGGGGGGGGGGGGGGGGGGGGGGGGGGGGGGGGGGGGGGGGGGGGGGGGGGGGGGGGGGGGGGGGGGGGGGGGGGGGGGGGGGGGGGGGGGGGGGGGGGGGGGGGGGGGGGGGGGGGGGGGGGGGGGGGGGGGGGGGGGGGGGGGGGGGGGGGGGGGGGGGGGGGGGGGGGGGGGGGGGGGGGGGGGGGGGGGGGGGGGGGGGGGGGGGGGGGGGGGGGGGGGGGGGGGGGGGGGGGGGGGGGGGGGGGGGGGGGGGGGGGGGGGGGGGGGGGGGGGGGGGGGGGGGGGGGGGGGGGGGGGGGGGGGGGGGGGGGGGGGGGGGGGGGGGGGGGGGGGGGGGGGGGGGGGGGGGGGGGGGGGGGGGGGGGGGGGGGGGGGGGGGGGGGGGGGGGGGGGGGGGGGGGGGGGGGGGGGGGGGGGGGGGGGGGGGGGGGGGGGGGGGGGGGGGGGGGGGGGGGGGGGGGGGGGGGGGGGGGGGGGGGGGGGGGGGGGGGGGGGGGGGGGGGGGGGGGGGGGGGGGGGGGGGGGGGGGGGGGGGGGGGGGGGGGGGGGGGGGGGGGGGGGGGGGGGGGGGGGGGGGGGGGGGGGGGGGGGGGGGGGGGGGGGGGGGGGGGGGGGGGGGGGGGGGGGGGGGGGGGGGGGGGGGGGGGGGGGGGGGGGGGGGGGGGGGGGGGGGGGGGGGGGGGGGGGGGGGGGGGGGGGGGGGGGGGGGGGGGGGGGGGGGGGGGGGGGGGGGGGGGGGGGGGGGGGGGGGGGGGGGGGGGGGGGGGGGGGGGGGGGGGGGGGGGGGGGGGGGGGGGGGGGGGGGGGGGGGGGGGGGGGGGGGGGGGGGGGGGGGGGGGGGGGGGGGGGGGGGGGGGGGGGGGGGGGGGGGGGGGGGGGGGGGGGGGGGGGGGGGGGGGGGGGGGGGGGGGGGGGGGGGGGGGGGGGGGGGGGGGGGGGGGGGGGGGGGGGGGGGGGGGGGGGGGGGGGGGGGGGGGGGGGGGGGGGGGGGGGGGGGGGGGGGGGGGGGGGGGGGGGGGGGGGGGGGGGGGGGGGGGGGGGGGGGGGGGGGGGGGGGGGGGGGGGGGGGGGGGGGGGGGGGGGGGGGGGGGGGGGGGGGGGGGGGGGGGGGGGGGGGGGGGGGGGGGGGGGGGGGGGGGGGGGGGGGGGGGGGGGGGGGGGGGGGGGGGGGGGGGGGGGGGGGGGGGGGGCGACTTGTGTGTAACCTCCTATTGGATTGATACCTTGGTTCTCAAAAACTAAGGGAAATACTTACGCTACTTTGCTGCATCACCCTTTCCTCTTCAAGGGAAAACCAACGCATGCTCAAGAGGTAGCAAGAAGGATTTCTGGCGCCGTTGCCGGGGAGGCTTACGCCAAGTCAAGTCAAGATTTGATCTCCCAGCAACTAGCCATTTCTGGCGCCGTTGTGAAGTCAAGTCAAGACATACCAAGTACCCATCACAAACTCTTATCCCTCGCATTACATTATTTGCCATTTGCCTCTCGTTTTCCTCTCCCCCACTTCACCCTTGCCGTTTTTATTCGCCCTCTTTTTCCGTCCGTCTCTTTTCGCTTGCTTCTTGTGTGCTTGTGTGTTGGATTGATTGTCACGATGGCTCAAGACAATACAAAATTGTGTGACTTTTCCAATACCAACAACAATGATTTTCTTAGCACTCCGATTGCTCCTATTACCGATGCTGAATCTTGTGAAATTAATGCTGCTTTGCTGAATCTTGTCATGAAAGATTAGTTTTCTGGCCTTCCTAGTGAAGATGCCGCTACCCATCTAATCAACTTTGTTGATTTGTGCGATATGCAAAAGAAGAAAGACATGGATAATGATATTGTTAAATTGAAGCTATTTCCGTTTTCACTTAGAGATCGTGCTAAAACTTGGTTGTCCTCTTTGCCTAAAAATAGTATTGATTCATGGAATAAGTGCAAAGATGCTTTTATCTCTAAGTATTTTCCTCCCGCTAAGATTATCTCTCTTAGAAACGATATTATGAATTTTAAGCAACTTGATCATGAGCATGTTGCACAAGCTTGGGAGAGGATGAAATTAATGATACGTAATTGCCCTACACATGGTTTGAATTTATGGATGATTATACAAAAAAATTATGCCGGATTGAATTTTGCTTCTAGAAATCTTTTAGATTCGGCCGCGGGAGGCACTTTTATGGAAATCACTTTAGGAGAAGCTACTAAACTCCTAGATAATATTATGGTTAATTATTCTCAGTGGCACACCGAAAGATCTACTAGTAAAAAGGTTCATGCGATAGAAGAGATTAATGTTTTGAGTGGAAAGATGGATGAACTTATGAAATTGTTTGCTAATAAGAGTGTTTCTTTTGATCCTAATGATATGCCTTTGTCTACTTTGATTGAGAATAATAATGAATCTATGGATGTGAATTTTGTTGGTAGGAACAACTTTGGTAACAACGCGTATAGAGGAAACTTTAATCCTAGGCCGTTTCCTAGTAATTCCTCTAATAATTATGGTAATTCCTACAACAACTCTTATGGAAATTTTAATAAGATGCCCTCTGATTTTGAGACTAGTGTTAAAGAATTTATGATTTCGCAAAAGAATTTCAATGCTTTGCTTGAAGAAAAATTGCCTAAGATTGATAAGTTGGCTAGGAACGTGGATAGAATTTCTCTTGATGTTGATTCTTTGAAACTTAGATCTATTCCACCTAAGCATGATATCAATGAGTCTCTCAAAGCTATGAGAATTTCCATTGATGAGTGCAAAGAAAGAACCGCTAGGATGCATGCTAAAAAAGATTGCTTTATGAAAGCGTGTTCTTCTAGTTTTCATGATAATAAGGATGAAGATCTAAAAGTGATTGATGTGTCTCCTATTAAATCTTTGTTTTGCAATATGAATCTTGATAATTATGGGACTGGATAAGAGTCAACTTTAGTTAAAAGGCGTTCCAATGATTCGGAGTTTTTAGATCTTGATGCAAAAATTGGTAAAAGTGGGATTGAAGAGGTCAAAACTTTACATAGCAATGAACCCACTATTTTGGATTTCAAGGAATTTAATTATGATAATTGTTCTTTGGTAGATTGTATTTCCTTGTTGCAATCCGTGTTAAATTCTCCTCATGCTTATAGTCAAAATAAAGCTTTTACTAAACACATCGTTGATGCTTTAATGCAATCTTATGAAGAAAAACTTGAATTAGAAGTTTCTATCCCTAGAAAACTTTATGATGAGTGGGAACCTACTATTAAAATTAAGATTAAAGATCATGAATGCTATGCTTTGTGCGATTTGGGTGCTAGTATTTCCACGATTCCAAAAACTTTGTGTGATGTGTTAGGTTTCCGTGAATTTGATGATTGTTCTCTAAATTTGCACCTTGCGGATTCTACCATTAAGAAACCTATGGGAAGAATTAATGATGTTCTTATTGTTGCAAATAGGAATTATGTGCCCGTAGATTTTATTGTTCTTGATATAGATTGCAATCCTACATGTCCTATTATTCTTGGTAGACCTTTCCTTAGAACGATTGGGGCAATTATTGATATGAAAGAAGGAAATATTAGATTCCAATTTCCGTTAAGGAAAGGCATGGAACACTTTCCTAGAAAGAAAATTAAATTACCTTATGAATCTATTATGAGAGCCACTTATGGATTGCATACCAAAGATGATAATACCTATATCTATTCTTGCTTTTATGCCTAGCTAGGGGCGTTAAACGATAGCGCTTGTTGGGAGGCAACCCAATTTTATTTTGTTTCTTGCTTTTTGTTTCTGTTTAGTAATAAATACATCATCTAGCTTCTGTTTAGATGTGGTTTTATGTTTTAAATTAGTGTTTGTGCCAAGTAGAACCTTTGGGAAGGCTTGGGTGAAGTCTTTATGATCTTGCTGTAAAAAACAGAAACTTTAGCGCTCACGAGATTAGCTGCCATTTTTACTGGAGAGTGCTTTTAGGTTGATTCTTTTTGCAGATGATTAATATACAAATTACTCACGTCCACCAATTTATTTCAGAATTTTTGGAGTTACAGAAGTATATGTTTGATACAGATTACTACAGACTGTTCTGTTTTTGACAGATTCTGTTTTTCGTGTGTTGTTTGCTTATTTTGATGAATCTATGGCTAGTATCGGGGGCCCCCCCCCCCCCCCCCCCCCCCCCCCCCCCCCCCCCCCCCCCCCCCCCCCCCCCCCCCCCCCCCCCTAAAGTGGTGATTTGTTTTCTTATACTAACGGAGCTCATGAGATTTTCTGTTGAGTTTTGTGTTGTGAAGTTTTCAAGTTTTGGGTAAAGATTTGATGGATTATAGAATAAGGAGTGGCAAGAGCCTAAGCTTGGGGATGCCCAAGGCACCCCAAGGTAAAATTCAAGGACAACCAAAAGCCTAAGCTTGGGGATGCCCCGGAAGGCATCCCCTCTTTCGTCTTCGTCCATCGGAAACTTTACTTGATGCTATATTTTTATTCACCACATGATATGTGTTTTGCTTGGAGCGTCTTGTATGATTTGAGTCTTTGCTTTTTAGTTTACCACAATCATCCTTGCTGTACACACCTTTTGGGAGAGACACACATGAATCGGAATTTATTAGAATACTCTATGTGCTTCACTTATATCTTTTGAGCTAGATAATTTTGCTCTAGTGCTTCACTTATATCTCTTAGAGCACGGTGGTGGTTTTATTTTATAGAAATTATTGATCTCTAATGCTTCACTTATATTATTTTGGGAGTCCTTTAGAACAGCATGGTAATTTGCTTTGGCTATAAAATTAGTCCTAATATGATAGGCATCCAAGATTGGTATAATAAAAACTTTCATAAAAAGTGCATTGAATACTATGAGAAGTTTGATACTTGATGATTGTTTTGAGATATGAAGATGGTAATATTAGAGTCGTGCTAGTTGAGTAGTTGTGAATTTGAGAAATACTTGTGTTGAAGTTTGCAAGTCCCATAGCATGCACATATGGTAAACGTTGTGTAACAAATTAGAAACATGAGGTGTTCTTTGATTGTCATCCTTATGAGTGGCGGTCGGGGACGAGCGATGGTCTTTTCCTACCAATCTATACCCCTAGGAGCATGCGTGTAGTGCTTGGTTTTTGATGACTTGTAGATTTTTGCAATAAGTATGTGAGTTCTTTATGACTAATGTTGAGTCCATGGATTATACGCACTCTCACCTTTCCATCATTGCTAGCCTCTTCGGTACCGTGCATTGCCCTTTCTCACCTTGAGATTTGGTGCAAACTTCGCCGGTGCATCCAACCCCGGTGATATGATATGCTCTATCACACATAAACCTCCTTATATCTTCCTCAAAACAGCCACCATACCTACCTATTATGGCATTTCCATAGCCATTCCGAGATATATTGCCATGCAACTTTCCACCGTTTCATTTATTATGACACGCTTCATCATTGTCATATTGCCTTGCATGATCATGCAGTTGACATCGTATTTGTGGCAAAGCCACCATGCATAATTTATCATACATGTCACTCTTGATTCATTGCCCATCCCGGTACACCGCCGGAGGCACTCATATAGAGTCATATCTTGTTCTAGTATCGAGTTGTAACAATTGAGTTGTAAATAAATAGAAGTGTGATGATCATCATTAATAGAGCGTTGTCCCAAATAAAAAAATAAAAAAAAGAGAAAGGCCAAATAAAAAAAAGGTCCAAAGAAAAGGGAGAAAAGAAATAAAAGGGACAATGCTACTATCCTTTTTTTTTTCATACTTGTGCTTCAAAGTAGCATCATGATCTTTATGATAGAGAGTCTCTTATTTTGTCACTTTCATATACTAGTGGGAATTTTTCATTATATAACTTGGCTTGTATATTCCAACAATGGGCTTCCTCAAATGCCCTAGGTCTTCGCGAGCAAGCAAGTTGGATGCACACCCACTTAGTTTCTTTTGTTGAGCTTTCATACATTTATAGCTCTAGTGCATCCGTTGCATGGCAATCCCTACTCCTTGCATTGACATCAATTGATGGGCATCTCCCTAGCCCGTTGATTAGCCACGTCAATGTGAGACTTTCTCCTTTTTTGTCTTCTCCACACAACCCCCTCACTATATTCTATTCCACCCATAGTGCTATGTCCATGGCTCACGCTCATGTATTGCGTGAAGATTGAAAAGTTTGAGAACATCAAAAGTATTAAACAATTGCTTGGCTTGTCATCGGGGTTGTGCATGATGAGAGCATTTTTGTGTGACAAAAATGAAGCATAGCCAAACTATATGATTTTGTAGGGATAAGCTTTCTTTGGCCATGTTATTTTGAGAAGACATAATTGCTTAGTTAGTATGCTTGAAGTATTATTATTTTTATGTCAATATTAAACTTTTATCTTGAATCTTTCGGATCTGAACATTCATGCCACAATAAAGAGAATTACTTAGAAAAATATGTTAGGTAGCATTCCACATAAAAAATTCTATTTTTATCATTTACCTACTCGAGGACGAGCAGGAATTAAGCTTGAGGATGCTTGATACGTCTCCAACGTATCTATAATTTTTTATTGTTCCATGCTATTATATTATCTGTTTTGGATGTTTAATGGGCTTTATTATGCACTTTTATATTATTTTTGGGACTAACCTATTAACCGAAGGCCCAGTGCAATTTTTTTTGCCTATTTCAGTGTTTCGCAGAAAAGGAATATCAAACGGAATCCAAAGGGAATGAAACCTTCGGGAGAGTTATTTTTGGAACAAACGCAATCCAGGAGACTTGGAGTGGACGTCAAGGAAGCAACGAGGAAGCCACGAGGTAGGGAGGCGCGCCCCCCACCCTCGTGGGCCCCTCGTGGCTCCACCGACCTCCTTCCTTCGCCTATATATACTCATATACCCTGAAAACATCCGAGAGCACCACGAAATCCTATTTCCACCGCCGCAACCTTCTGTACCCGTGCGATCCCATCTTGGGGCCTTTTCCGGCGCTCGCCGGAGGGGGAATCGATCACGGAGGGCTTCTACATCAACACCATAGCCTCTCCGATGATGTGTGAGTAGTTTACCACAGACCTTCGGGTCCATAGTTATTAGCTAGATGGCTTCTTCTCTCTCTTTGGATCTCAATACAAAGTTCTCCTCGATTCTCTTGGAGATCTATTCAATGTAATTCTTTTTGCGGTGTGTTTGTCAAGATCCGATGAATTGTGGGTTTATGATCAAGATTATCTATGAACAATATTTGGTTCTTCTCTGAATTCTTATATGTATGATTTGTTATCTTTGCAAGTCTCTTCGAATTATCAGTTTGGTTTGGCCTACTAGATTAATCTTTCTTGCAATGGGAGAAGTCCTTAGTTTTGGGTTCAATCTTGCGGTGTCCTTTCCCAGTGACAGCAGGGGCAGCAAGGCACGTATTGTATTGTTGCCATCGAGGATAAAAAGATGGGGTTTATATCATATTGCTTGACTTTATCCCTCTACATCATGTCATCTTGCCTAATGCGTTACTCTGTTCTTATGAACTTAATACTCTAGATGCATGCTGGATAGCGGTCGATGTGTGGAGTAATAGTAGTAGATGCATAATCGTTTCGGTCTACTTGTCGCGGACGTGATGCCTATATACATGATCTTGCCTAGATATTCTCATAACTATGCGCTTTTCTATCAATTGCTCGACAGTAATTTGTTCACCCACCGTAGATTGTGCTATCTTGAGAGAAGCCACTAGTGAAACCTATGGCCCCCGGGTCTATCTTCCATCATATTATTTTCCTATCAATTTACTATTTCTGCCGCCGTTTATTTTGCAATCTTTACTTTCCAATCTATATCATAAAAATACCAAAAATATTTATCTTATTATCTCTATCAGATCTCACTTTTGCAAGTGGCCGTGAAGGGATTGACAACCCCTTTATCGCGTTGGTTACAAGGTTCTTATTTGTTTGTGCAGGTACAAGGCGACTTGTGTGTAACCTCCTACTGTATTGATACCTTGGTTCTCAAAAACTGAGGGAAATACTTACGCTACTTTGCTGCATCACCCTTTCCTCTTCAAGGGAAAACCAACGCATGCTCAAGAGATAGCAACTACATGACACTTCACCATGATTTGGGCCTAGGGGAAGGCATTGGAAAGTAATAAGTAGATGATGGGTTGCTAGAGTGACACAAGCTTAAACCCTAGTTTATGCGTTGCTTTGTAAGGAGCTGATTTGGATCCACATTTTTCATGCTATGGTTAGATTTATCTTAATTCTTCTTTCGTAGTTGCGGATGCT
>JAAAWM010008439.1:0-14126 GCA_036873465.1 Thinopyrum obtusiflorum
ATCGGATTGAATACTATTATGGATTTGAGAACACTTGATATATGTCTTGCGTGGGATACACGTGGTGACAATGGGGTATTCTATTGATTCACTTGATGTATGTTTTGGCACTCAACTCGCGGATTCCCGAGGTGACATTGGGGTAATATATGCATAGGGGTTGATGCACATTTTCGTCCTTGTTTCTCCAGTAGGAATCTTGGGGCACTCTTTGAGGTTCTTTGTGTTGGATTGAATATTATGAATCTGAAGTTGTTTGATGCATATCGTATAAATGACTCATGTATACTTGTGGTGACATTGCAGTATCTAGGTGACATTAGGGTTGATTGATGTGTGTAATATGATGTTATTTTACTATGAACTCTAGGGTTGTTTGTGACACTTATAGGAATAGCTCAATGGATTGACCGGAAAGAATAATTTTGAGGTGGTTTCGTACCCTAGAAGCAATTTCATCTTATGTTCTCCATGATAGGAACTTTGGAGTGACTCTTTGTTGCACGTTGAGGGATTGCCATATGATATAATTATGTTATCATTGTTGAGAGAACTTGTACAAGCGAAAGCATGAACCATAGGCCTTGTTTCCAAGCATTGCAATACCGTTTTTGCTCACTTTTGTTACTAGTTACCTTGCTGTTTTTATATTTTCAGATTACAAAAGGGGGGGGGGGGGGGGGGGGGGGGGGGGGGGGGGGGGGGGGGGGGGGGGGGGGGGGGGGGGGGGGGGGGGGGGGGGGGGGGGGGGGGGGGGGGGGGGGGGGGGGGGGGGGGGGGGGGGGGGGGGGGGGGGGGGGGGGGGGGGGGGGGGGGGGGGGGGGGGGGGGGGGGGGGGGGGGGGGGGGGGGGGGGGGGGGGGGGGGGGGGGGGGGGGGGGGGGGGGGGGGGGGGGGGGGGGGGGGGGGGGGGGGGGGGGGGGGGGGGGGGGGGGGGGGGGGGGGGGGGGGGGGGGGGGGGGGGGGGGGGGGGGGGGGGGGGGGGGGGGGGGGGGGGGGGGGGGGGGGGGGGGGGGGGGGGGGGGGGGGGGGGGGGGGGGGGGGGGGGGGGGGGGGGGGGGGGGGGGGGGGGGGGGGGGGGGGGGGGGGGGGGGGGGGGGGGGGGGGGGGGGGGGGGGGGGGGGGGGGGGGGGGGGGGGGGGGGGGGGGGGGGGGGGGGGGGGGGGGGGGGGGGGGGGGGGGGGGGGGGGGGGGGGGGGGGGGGGGGGGGGGGGGGGGGGGGGGGGGGGGGGGGGGGGGGGGGGGGGGGGGGGGGGGGGGGGGGGGGGGGGGGGGGGGGGGGGGGGGGGGGGGGGGGGGGGGGGGGGGGGGGGGGGGGGGGGGGGGGGGGGGGGGGGGGGGGGGGGGGGGGGGGGGGGGGGGGGGGGGGGGGGGGGGGGGGGGGGGGGGGGGGGGGGGGGGGGGGGGGGGGGGGGGGGGGGGGGGGGGGGGGGGGGGGGGGGGGGGGGGGGGGGGGGGGGGGGGGGGGGGGGGGGGGGGGGGGGGGGGGGGGGGGGGGGGGGGGGGGGGGGGGGGGGGGGGGGGGGGGGGGGGGGGGGGGGGGGGGGGGGGGGGGGGGGGGGGGGGGGGGGGGGGGGGGGGGGGGGGGGGGGGGGGGGGGGGGGGGGGGGGGGGGGGGGGGGGGGGGGGGGGGGGGGGGGGGGGGGGGGGGGGGGGGGGGGGGGGGGGGGGGGGGGGGGGGGGGGGGGGGGGGGGGGGGGGGGGGGGGGGGGGGGGGGGGGGGGGGGGGGGGGGGGGGGGGGGGGGGGGGGGGGGGGGGGGGGGGGGGGGGGGGGGGGGGGGGGGGGGGGGGGGGGGGGGGGGGGGGGGGGGGGGGGGGGGGGGGGGGGGGGGGGGGGGGGGGGGGGGGGGGGGGGGGGGGGGGGGGGGGGGGGGGGGGGGGGGGGGGGGGGGGGGGGGGGGGGGGGGGGGGGGGGGGGGGGGGGGGGGGGGGGGGGGGGGGGGGGGGGGGGGGGGGGGGGGGGGGGGGGGGGGGGGGGGGGGGGGGGGGGGGGGGGGGGGGGGGGGGGGGGGGGGGGGGGGGGGGGGGGGGGGGGGGGGGGGGGGGGGGGGGGGGGGGGGGGGGGGGGGGGGGGGGGGGGGGGGGGGGGGGGGGGGGGGGGGGGGGGGGGGGGGGGGGGGGGGGGGGGGGGGGGGGGGGGGGGGGGGGGGGGGGGGGGGGGGGGGGGGGGGGGGGGGGGGGGGGGGGGGGGGGGGGGGGGGGGGGGGGGGGGGGGGGGGGGGGGGGGGGGGGGGGGGGGGGGGGGGGGGGGGGGGGGGGGGGGGGGGGGGGGGGGGGGGGGGGGGGGGGGGGGGGGGGGGGGGGGTACGAAGTGCATCCAGTTTTTGCCGCAACCCTCTCAACTTTTTAGCACATGGTACATGGGTGAAATGATGATACCATGCCAACTTTCAACCTTTTCAGAGATCATTTTGCAGTGCTTTTCAATTTCAGGGTCATTTAGCTCGGAAAAAAACAGTAAATGCATGAAAAATGGCAAATGAACTCATAAAGGGTTGAAAATTGATGACATGGATTTGAGTGGTGCACACTGAATGCACAAAAAGTACGGAGTTGAAATAAGTTTTAAAAAATGAAATGCCTTTGTAACAGATGAGTTTTCGTCCAAAACCCTGATACTTCGAAAGAGACTGTCCATTTTGTACACGAAGTGCATCCAGTTTTTGCCTTAACCCTCTCAAATTTTTAGCACATGGTACATGGGTAAAATGATGATACCATGCCAACTTTCAACCTTTTTAGAGTTTATTTTTAAGTGCATTTCAATTTGGGGGTCATTTAGCTCAAAAAATTCATTAAATGCTTGGAAAATAGCAAATGAAGTCAGAAAGGGTTGAAAATTGATGACGTGGCTTTGAATGGTGCATACTGAACACACATAAAGTCTGGAGTTGAAATAAGTTTTAAAAAATGAAATGCCTTTGTAACAGATGAGTTTACGTCCAAAACCTTGACATATACTTCGAAAGAGATTGTCCATTTTGTACATGAAGTGCATCCAGTTTTTGTCGTAACTCTCTCAACTTTTTAACACATGGTACGTGGGTGAAATTATGATACCATGCCAACTTTCAACCTTTTCAGAGTTCATTTTGTAGTGCTTTTCAATTTCAGGGTCATTTAGCTCAAAAAAATTAGTAAATGCATGAAAATAGCAAATTAGTAAATGCACATGGGCGCGTGTCCGTCAGCGTCATTCGGAATTGTCCGCCAGGACACTTTCCAAAGATTACTTTTAAATCCTTGACCATATCAAGTATTTCACGACCAGTACGGTGGCGAGGCTTCTTCCGGTGATCTGCATCACCTTTGAAATGCTTGGCTTTCTTTCTTACGGGATGCCTGCTTGGAAGAAATCGATAATGTCCCAGGAACACATTATTCTTACAATTATCCAAATATATATTGTCGGTATCATCTAAACAGTGCATGCATGCGCGGCATCCCTTGTTTGTCTGTCCTGAAAGGTTACTGAGAGCAGGCCATTCATTGATGATCACAAATAGCAACGCATGTAGGTCAAATTCCTCCTGACTGTGCTCATCCCATGCATGTACACCTTTTTCATTCCATAGCTGTAAGAGTTCTTCAACTAATGGCCTTAAGTACAGATCAATGTCATTGCCGGGTTGCTTAGGGCCTTGGATGAGCACTGGCATCATAATGAACTTCTGCTTCATGCACAACCAAGGAGGAAGGTTATACATACATAGAGTCACAGGCCAGGTGCTATGATTGCTGCTCTGCTCCCCAAAAGGACTAATTCCATCTGCGCTTAGACCAAACCATACGTTCCTTGCATCATTTGCAAAGTCCTCCCACTTTCTCTCGATTTTTCTCCAATGCGACCCGTCAGCGGGTACTCTCAACTTCCCGTCTTTCTTACGGTCTTCTTTGTGCCATCGCATCAACTTGGCAGGCTCTTTGTTTTGGAAGAAATGTTTCAACCGTGGTATTATAGGAGCATACCACATGACCTTGGAAGGGATCTTCTTCCTGGGGCGCTTGCCCTCAACATCACCAGGGTTATCGCGGGTGATCTTATAGCGCATTGCGCCGCATACCAGGCATGCAGTCAAATCCTCGTACTCATTGTGGTAGAGGATGTAGTCATTGGGGCATGCATGTATCTTCTGCACCGCTAATCCTAGAGCATAGACAACCTTCTTTGCTTCGTATGTACTGTCGGGCAATTCATTGTCCTTTGGAAGCATCTTCTTTAACATTATCAACAACTTTTCAAATCCCTTGTCAGATACACCATTCTCTGCCTTCCATTGCAGCAATTCCAGTGTGGTGCCCAGCTTTTTATTCTCAGCTTCGCAATTTGGGTACAACAATTTCTTGTGATCCTCTAACATGCGCTGCAACTTTGGCCTCTCCTTTTCACTTGCACAATTTCTCTTTGCGTCGGAAATGGCCCAACCAAGATCATCAGCGGGCTCATCTGATGCCTCTTCTTCAGCTTATTCCCGCATTGCCAGCTCAACTTCTTCCCCCATTGTTGTTGTACCATCGTATTCAGGGAACCCATGGCCAGGATAGCTGTCGTCATCCTCTTCTTCTTCATTTTCTTCCATTAAGACCCCTCTTTCTCCGTGCTTAGTCCAACAGTTATAGCCGGACATGAAACCAGACTCAAACAGGTGGACGTGAATGGTTCTTGAGTTAGAGTAATTTTGATCATTCTTACAGTCAGCACATGGACAACACATAAAACCATTTGCCCACTTGTTTGCCTCAGCCGCAAGCAGAAAAGTATGCACGCCCTTAATGAACTGGGAGAGCATCGGTCATCGTACATCCATTGTCGGCTCATCTTCATTACACAACACAGAAAAGACCAAATTAATCCATTGCCGGCTCATCTTCATTACACAACACAGAAAAGACCAAATTAATACAAGTTCATACATAAAGTTCATACACACTTATTCTCATAAAATAACATACAAACTCTCTAGCTAAAGCATTTAAATGCAACAACAAAAGCAATCAAGATCGCAACTAAGGTAACAATTGATCCAACAACATAATGATACCAAGAATCACTATCAATGGCATATTTTCTAATCTTTCTAATCTTCATGCGCATTGGATCCATCTTGATCTTGTGATCATGGACGACATCGGCGACATACAACTCCAATTCCATCTTCTCCTCCTCAATTCTTTTCAATTTTTTCTTCAAGTAGTTGTTTTATTTTTCAAATAAATTTAACCTCTCGACAAGAGGGTCGGTTGGAATTTCTGGTTCACATACCTCCTAGATAAAAATATCTATGTCAACTTGATGGGCATAATTTGTCGTAAACATGAAATGCAACAAATAGTTATAAAAGAGAGTATACCACATCCGAAACATAAACCGGACGAGGGCCGACGGGGACGGATATCAAAACCATGCCATTATGTATAACAAACAACGCACAAGTAAGAAAATTATACAAGTAACTATCTAAATCACACAAACATGATTTTTTATATATAAAAAGGATAAGAACAAGAGGCTCACCAAGGTAGTGCGGGCGACGGGACGGTGTGGGCGATCGACGGTGGTTCGGACGGGGACGGGAAGGCACTAAGTGAACCACACTTACATGTGCAAACTAAGAAGTTAATCTAAGCTCAGATTGCATATAAATCAAATAAACTACCACATATAAATACTCCCAAACTAAAACCCACAAATCACTATACTTATAGAGCATTGCAAGAGCTAATCTAGCAATATGAGATGAAAGGACAATGTTGCTAACCTTTGTAAACACTTGGATGGATGGGGTGCCTTCAAATCTTCACAAATTTTGGCAAAAATGGAGGATGAGCTCGAGCAAGAGGGGAAGAACAGAGGAGAGGAAAGGGGAAGAACAAAGAGCTCGTGGGCTAGACGAAGGGTTTATGTAGGGGCACATTTAGTCCCAGTTGGTTATACAAACCGGGACTAAAGGTACACCTATAGTATCGGTTCATGACACAAACCGGTACTGGAGGTTCAAACAAACTGGGACTAATGATTCCCGCCCCCGGGGGGGGGGGGGGGGGGGGGGGGGGGGGGGGGGGGGGGGGGGGGGGGGGGGGGGGGGGGGGGGGGGGGGGGGGGGGGGGGGGGGGGGGGGGGGGGGGGGGGGGGGGGGGGGGGGGGGGGGGGGGGGGGGGGGGGGGGGGGGGGGGGGGACCTCTATAAATTCCCAAATATTCCCAATATACCAGAGAGCCACCCTAAACACTTTTTTTCGCCGCCGCAAGCTTCTGTTCTTCCGCGATCCCATCTGGAGGCCTTTTCGATACTCTACCAGAGGGGGAATCGATTACGGAGGATCATCCTTGCTGCCTTTCGATGATGCGTGATTAGTTCACCATAGACCTACGGGTCCATAGCTAGTAGCTAGATGGCTTCTTCTCTCTCTTTGATCTTCAATACAATGTTCTCCTCGATGTTCTTGGAGTTCTATCCAATGTAATCTTCTTTTGCGGTGTGTTTGTTGGGATCTGATGAATTGTGGGTTTATGATCTGAATATTAATTTACGAATATTAACGGAGTGTTTTCTGAATTTTATTATGCATGATTGTTGTAGCTTTGTATTTCTCGGTGATCTATCCATTTGGTTTGGCCAACTAGATTGATTTATCTTCAGTGGGAGAGGTGCTTTGTGATGGCTTCAATCTTGCGGTGCTCTATATCCAAGTGAAAAAGTAGGGGACAAGACATGTATTTTGTATTATTGCCATTAAGGGTAAAACGACGGGGTTTATTCATATTGATTGGATTTGGTTTGTCTGCATCATGTCATCATTCTTAACGCGTTACTCTGTTTATACTTAATACCCTAGATGCATGTTGGATAGCGGTCAATGGGTGGAGTAATAGTAGTAGATGTAGGCAGGAGTTGGTCTACTTGTCTTGGTGTGATGCCCATATACATGATCATTCCATTGAATATCGTCATAACTATGTGTTTTTCAATCAATTGCCCGACAGTAATTTGTTCACTTACCGCATGCTATGTGCTTGAGAGAGAAGCCTCTAGTGAAAACTATGCCCCCTAGGTCTACTTTTATCATATATATAAACACAAAAAATACCTTGTTGCATTTTTCTATTTTCTTTTATTTTTGTTTGCAATTTATCTATCTACCACTGCGAGATTTAATCCTTGCAAGTAACCGCCAAGGGGATTGACAACCTTCTTATTTGTGTTGTGTGCAAGTATTTGCTTTTGTGTGTGCATGTGCTATTCATGTGGCTTTGTGTGATCCTCCTACTGGATTGATAACCTTATTTCTTAACCAGGGGAAATACTTATCTCTACTGGATTGCATCATCCTCTCCTCTTCGGGGAAATCCCAACGCATATCACAAGTAGCATCCTCATGCACAGTATAAGGCTGCCACCTTACCTGGGCCATACTATTTGCGAATTTTGGCTCACGTATATGAATATGTCGCTAGCAACTGTATGACAGAGAACCTAGCTTGACATGATTAGTTATAAATCAAGGTGGCACAATCATACAGGGACGGACATAGGTAAGTTAGCAAAGCACGTGCCGGTCATCAGCATGTGTAACTGAGTCGTGGAAAGCGACAAGGACTCCAAGAAGCACATCAAGACATTTCCCGGTCGAAACAGGTACAAACATAGGAGCAATGTAGGATACATGTCGGTCAATTAGTGTGTTTTGGAGCAGTAGCGAACTACCAAGGCTTAGTGGAAACACAAAGAAGCATATCCATGTAAGAAGGGCTACCAACGGTGTACAACTAGGTGTCGAATATGATCTAGTGGAGGAAGAACTATGGTGAAGATGGAGATGGTTGCTATGGAGATGGGAAATGGTGGCGGCTAGGGTTGATGGAGATGGCTCTGTTCTGGCTTTGCTCTCGGCTCTTCTGTTAACATTTTGGCATCGACCCCTTTATAAAAGTTGTTTAGGTGGACGAGGAGCATCGATTTCCATGCCATCTGACTACTCATACGAGTGCTCACGGTCGCACGGGGCATTGTCTTTTGCTTTGGAATTGCTGGTGCGCCTCCTCCTGATTTCTTATATCTCCTCCTTTACTCCTTTCCATGTACTCACTTGATTTCGTCCATATTTATCCCATTTACTGTAGAAACACAATAAGAGATGATTGTGGAATCCTTTGCATTCATTAGTCATTAGTGGCAATATTGGAGTGAATATCTCGGTTTCAATGAAATATAACAGTTTAAACTAAGGGTAGATGAGTGTAAAAATATCACTCATCAACTCCCCCAAGCTTAAACTTGGTTGCCCTTGAGCAACATAGAGAGAAATCCGAATCATAAGAAACTCAGTTGTTTAAACGGAAATAACGAGAAGGTTTTGGTTCACTTTGATAGGTACGCCTAGATAGCCCTCTGCTTCTTGACATGAAAACTTAGCATAGCTGTAAATGTGGCATGATTATTATGTAAGTGTTAGTGAAGCAAAGATAATCAACTCAAAGTTTTTGATTTACTAGATAAAACACCTTTGCAACACTCAATTCTATTTCCACTAGGTAACACTTGCTTGCCAGGAATGCACGGAAGAGTTTTTCTTTGATGAGGCCATTAAAACAGAAATTACGAGTGAAAGGCATGCAAATACAAACATGATATTGGAGTGCCCATAAACATTTTTTAAAGGGGGAATATATTAATATCGCGAAGATACCAATTACACCCAGCCTCTGCACCTATAAGATGTCACAAATACATCTAGGATGCACACAACCAAAGGAAAAAAGAAAGGTCCCGCCACATCGATTGACTCCTCTCAACAGCAACACACCTATTACCACCTAATACAACACCTGAAAAACATAAAAGGTCTCCAAAAGCAACGCCTTCAAGAAGGTAATAATGCACAAGCACCATCGTTGCCCGATCCAAGATCTTAGGTTTTCACCCTAAAGAAAGTTCATGCTCTCAAAACAATTACTTCAACAAGGCAATCACCGGGCATAGCCAATGAAGGTCAGACCATAGGTTGGCACTCGAGGAGTAGCACCAAAAATGAAATCCGCCAGTGTTGCTGCCCCCACTTATTACTACTGCTCTTGAGAGTTATCTGACACCTGACTGACTCCATCGCCTCCAAGGCTCCGTCCGTCTAACTGATCCTCCAATCTCGTCCATCATGACCTTCTCCACCGTTGTCTTCACCATGGAAATCGAGATGCTGACATGTCCCAAGGTGTCATCAACCAGTAGAGCTTCGTGCAACGCGCCCTCAGAACCTCATAGGCAGATATGAGCATGCACGACCGGGGGGGGGGGGGGGGGGGGGGGGGGGGGGGGGGGGGGGGGGGGGGGGGGGGGGGGGGGGGGGGGGGGGGGGGGGGGGGGGGGGGGGGGGGGGGGGGGGGGGGGGGGGGGGGGGGGGGGGGGGGGGGGGGGGGGGGGGGGGGGGGGGGGGGGGGGGGGGGGGGGGGGGGGGGGGGGGGGGGGGGGGGGGGGGGGGGGGGGGGGGGGGGGGGGGGGGGGGGGGGGGGGGGGGGGGGGGGGGGGGGGGGGGGGGGGGGGGGGGGGGGGGGGGGGGGGGGGGGGGGGGGGGGGGGGGGGGGGGGGGGGGGGGGGGGGGGGGGGGGGGGGGGGGGGGGGGGGGGGGGGGGGGGGGGGGGGGGGGGGGGGGGGGGGGGGGGGGGGGGGGGGGGGGGGGGGGGGGGGGGGGGGGGGGGGGGGGGGGGGGGGGGGGGGGGGGGGGGGGGGGGGGGGGGGGGGGGGGGGGGGGGGGGGGGGGGGGGGGGGGGGGGGGGGGGGGGGGGGGGGGGGGGGGGGGGGGGGGGGGGGGGGGGGGGGGGGGGGGGGGGGGGGGGGGGGGGGGGGGGGGGGGGGGGGGGGGGGGGGGGGGGGGGGGGGGGGGGGGGGGGGGGGGGGGGGGGGGGGGGGGGGGGGGGGGGGGGGGGGGGGGGGGGGGGGGGGGGGGGGGGGGGGGGGGGGGGGGGGGGGGGGGGGGGGGGGGGGGGGGGGGAATTGCTGCAATGGAAGGCAGAGAATGGTGTATCTGACAAGGGATTTGGAAAGGTTCTGGTAATGATAAAGGATATGCTTCCAAAGGACAACGAATTGCCCAAGAGTACGTACCAAGCAAAGAAGGATGTCTGCCCTCTAGGGTTAGAGGTGCAGAAGATACATGCATGCCCTAATGATTGCATCCTCTACCGCGGTGAGTACAAGGATTTGAACGCTTGCCCGGTATGTGGTGCATTGCGCTATAAGATCAGCCACGATGAGCATGGTGATGTCGAGGGCGAGCGCCCCAGGAAGAAGATTCCTGCCAAGGTGATGTGGTATTCTCCTATAATACCACGGTTGGAACGTTTGTTCCAAAACAAAGAGCATGCCAAGGCGATGCGATGGCACAGAGAAGACCGTAAGAAAGACGGAAAGTTGAGAGTACCCGCTGTCGGGTCGCAGTGGAGAAAAATCGAAAGAAAGTACGGGAAGGAGTTTGCAGATGACGCAAGGAGCGTATGGTTTGGTCTAAGCGCAGATGGCATTAATCCTTTTGGGGAGCAGAGCAGCAACCATTGCACCTGGCCTGTGACTCTATGTTTGTATAACCTTCCTCCTTGGTTGTGCATGAAGCAGAAGTTCATTATGATGCCAGTGCTCATCCAAGGCCCTAAACAACCCGGCAATGACATTGATGTGTACCTAAGGCCATTAGTTGAAGAACTCTTACAACTGTGGAATGGAACAGGTGTACGTGCATGGGATGAGCACAAACAGGAAGAATTTGACCTAAAGGCATTGCTGTTCGTGACCATCAATGATTGGCCTGCTCTCAGTAACCTTTCAGGACAGACAAACAAGGCTTGGTATCATTATGCTGTTGGATCAATTGTTACCTTAGTTGCAATCTTGATCGCATTTGTTGTTGCATTTAAATGCTTTAGCTAGAGAGTTATTTGTTTGTTGCATTTAAGTGTTGTATGAACTTTATGTATGAACTTGTATTAATTTGGTCTATTCGGTGTTGTGTAATGAAGATGAGCCGGCAATGGATGTACGATGACCGATGCTCTCCCCAGTTCGTTGAGGGCGTGCATACTTTTCTGCTTGCGACTGAGACAAACAATCGGGCGGATGGTTTTATGCCTTGTCCATGTGCTGGCTATAAGAATGGTCGCAATTACTCTACGTCAAGAACCATTCACGTCCACCTGTTTGAGTCTGGTTTCATGCCCCACTATAATGTTTGGACCAAGCACGGAGAAAGAGGTGTTATGATGGAAGACAATGAAGAAGAAGAGGACGACGACAGCTATCCTGGCCATGGGTTCCCTGAATACGATGATACAACAATGGGGGAAGAAGCTGAGCCGGTAATGCGGGAAGAAGCTGAGCCGACAATGCGGGAAGAAGCTAAAGAAGAGGCATCAGATGAGCCTGTTGATGATCTAGGTTGGGCCATTGTCGATGCAAAGAGAAACTGCGCAAGTGATTTGGAGAAGAAGAAGTTGCAGCACATGTTAGAGGATCACAAAAAATTGTTGTACCCGAATTGCGTAGGTGACAAGAGGGGGGGGGGGGGGGGGGGGGGGGGGGGGGGGGGGGGGGGGGGGGGGGGGGGGGGGGGGGGGGGGGGGGGGGGGGGGGGGGGGGGGGGGGGGGGGGGGGGGGGGGGGGGGGGGGGGGGGGGGGGGGGGGGGGGGGGGGGGGGGGGGGGGGGGGGGGGGGGGGGGGGGGGGGGGGGGGGGGGGGGGGGGGGGGGGGGGGGGGGGGGGGGGGGGGGGGGGGGGGGGGGGGGGGGGGGGGGGGGGGGGGGGGGGGGGGGGGGGGGGGGGGGGGGGGGGGGGGGGGGGGGGGGGGGGGGGGGGGGGGGGGGGGGGGGGGGGGGGGGGGGGGGGGGGGGGGGGGGGGGGGGGGGGGGGGGGGGGGGGGGGGGGGGGGGGGGGGGGGGGGGGGGGGGGGGGGGGGGGGGGGGGGGGGGGGGGGGGGGGGGGGGGGGGGGGGGGGTGGTTTGAGTTGCATGTTTTATTATTGGTGCTGTCCTATGGTGCTCTCCGTGTTGCGCAAGCGTGAGGGATCCCTGCTGTAGGGTTTGTAATATGTTCATGATTTGCTTATGGTGGGTGGCGTGAGTGACAGAAGCACAGACCCGAGTAAGTAGGTTGTTTGCGTATGGGATAAAGAGGACTTGATGCTTTAATGCTATGGTTGGGTTTTACCTTAATGATCTTTAGTAGTTGTGGAAGCTTGCTAGAGTTCCAATCATAAGTGCATATGATCCAAGTAGAGAAAGTATGTTAGCTTATGCCTCTCCCTCAAATAAAATTGCAATAATGATTACCGGTCTAGTTATCGATTGCCTAGGGACAAATAACTTTCTCGTAACAAAAAGCTCTCTACTAAAACTAATTTAGTTGTGTCTTCATCTAAACAGCCCCTAGCTTTTATTTACTCGCTCTTTATTATCTTACAAACCTATCCAAAAACACCTACAAAGTACTTCTAGTTTCATACTTGTTTCCGGTAAAGCGAACGTCAAGCGTGCGTAGAGTTGTATCGGTGGTCGATAGAACTTGAGGGAATATTTGTTCTAACTTTAGCTCCTCGTTGGGTTCGACACTTTTACTTATCGAAAACTATTGCGATCCCCTATACTTATGGGTTATCAATCACATCGATTGCGGAGTGGACCTCTAGGTCTTTCCAATAGGGCAGGTCCCAAAATATAGATTTCTTCTTCCACATGGGTGCGCGTCCGTCAGCGTCATTCGGAACAGGTTGTCCGCCAGGACGCTTTCCATAGACTACCTTCAAATCCTTGACCATATCATGTACATCAGCACTAGTACGGTGGCGAGGCTTCGTCCGGTGATCCGCCTCACCTTTGAAATGCTTGCGGCTTTTGGTTATGTTGCTATCCTTTGGTGCCCATCATATGAGCGAGCACGTGGATCACACCATAGGGTTAGTTGTATGTTGATAGGACTATGGATTGGAGGGCAAGAGTGACAGAAGCTTCAACCTAGCATAGAAATTGATGCATATGGGATTGAAGGGGGATCAATATATCTTAATGTTATGGTTGGGTTTTACCTTAATGAACGTTAGTAGTTGCAGATGCTTTCTAATAGTTCCAATCATAAGTGTGAGTTTAGTGATAATGGTGCCGTATCTTCGTATACGAAGGGTGTTTATAATTACTATGATGTTCAACAAATTGAAGAATTTGTTGCTTTTAGGGGTAGTTATGAAATTGCTTATTTTATTGAAGAGTGTGATACTACTCTATACAAATCTGAAAATTTGGCCATACTTAAATATTGCTATGATAATTATGCTTCGAATCCTTATATTAAACCATATATTGAGGACTCCTCCGCTGTCCAATAAGAGACTAATATTTTGCAGGAGTCTATGGAAGAAGAAATTAATGACATTGTGAGCTCATTGGATGAAAAAGATGAGGAGGAGAGCAAAGAAAAAAAGGAGGGGGGGGGGGGGGGGGGGGGGGGCAAAAGGAGGAAGAGCGGATTAGCTACCCGTGCCCACCTTCTAATGAGAGTAACTCTTCAACTCATACATTGTTTAATTTCCCTTCGTGCTTTACCGAAGGATGATTGCTATGATGATTGTTATGATCCCGTTGGTTCTTTTGAAATATCCCTTTTTGATGATGCTTGCTATGCTTGTGGCCAAGATGCCAATATGAATTATGCTTATGGAGATGAACTTGATATAGTTCCTTATGTTAAACATGAAATTGTTGCTATTGCACCCACGCATGATAGCCCTATTATCTTTTTGAATTCTCCCGACTACACTATATCGGAGAAGTTTGCCCTTATTAAGGATTATATTGATGGGTTGCTTTTACCGTTGCACATGATGATTTTGATAGATATAATATGCATGTGCTTGCTGCTCCTACTTGCAATTATTATGAGAGAGGAACTATATCTCCACCTCTCTATGTTTCCCACATGATAAAATTGCAAGGAACTGTTTATACTATGCATTGGCCTTTACTATGTGTGCATGGATTGTTCTTTTATGACATGCCGATGCATAGGAAGAGAGTTAGACTTCGTTGTTACATGATATATGTTACTCTGTGCTCACTACTAAATTACAAATCATTGTTAATTAAAATTGGCTT
>JAAAWM010008440.1:0-14127 GCA_036873465.1 Thinopyrum obtusiflorum
TCTAGAATCGGGTCCTTTCTCGAGGAAAAGTTTCTCTCGAAAGAATTGAGTGGTTTGAGACATGTGAACCATGTCTATTGGTGTATATGCATGAAAAAACTCCATGCAAATGGACCGTTTGGACTCGCTTGATTTTGAATCACTTGAGACACGCAAATCATACCACATGGGCAAGATGACTGAAAGCCTCGTTTTCAGTAAAATGGAACTAGAAAGCAACTTGTTGGAAGTAATACATTTTGATGTGTGCAGTCCAATTAGTGCTGAGGCGTGTAGTGGATATCGTTATGTTCTTACTTCACAGATGATTTGAGTAGATGTTGAGTATATTTACTTGATGAATCACGAGTCTGAATTATTGAAAGGTTCAAGTAATTTTAGGGTGAAGTTGAAAGATCGTCGTGACAAGAGGATAAAAGATCTATGATATGATCATAGAGATGAATATCTGAATTACGAGTTTGGCACAGAATTAAGACATTGTGGAAATTGTTTCACAACTAATACAGCCTGGAATACCATAGTGTGATGGTGTGTCCGAACATCATAACTGCACCCTATTGGATATGATGTGTACCATGATGTCTCTTATCGAATTACCATGATAGTTTATGGGTTAGGCATTAGAGACAACCACATTCACTTTAAATAGGGCACCACATAATTCCGATGAGATGACACCGTATGAACTATGGTTTAGAGAAACCTAAGCTGTCATTTCTTAAAAGTTTGGGGATGCGATGCTTATGTGAAAAAGTTTTAGGCTGATAAGCTCGAACCCAAAGCGGATAAATGCATCTTCATAGGACACCCAGGGGGGGGGGGGGGGGGGGGGGGGGGGGGGGGGGGGGGGGGGGGGGGGGGGGGGGGGGGGGGGGGGGGGGGGGGGGGGGGGGGGGGGGGGGGGGGGGGGGGGGGGGGGGGGGGGGGGGGGGGGGGGGGGGGGGGGGGGGGGGGGGGGGGGGGGGGGGGGGGGGGGGGGGGGGGGGGGGGGGGGGGGGGGGGGGGGGGGGGGGGGGGGGGGGGGGGGGGGGGGGGGGGGGGGGGGGGGGGGGGGGGGGGGGGGGGGGGGGGGGGGGGGGGGGGGGGGGGGGGGGGGGGGGGGGGGGGGGGGGGGGGGGGGGGGGGGGGGGGGGGGGGGGGGGGGGGGGGGGGGGGGGGGGGGGGGGGGGGGGGGGGGGGGGGGGGGGGGGGGGGGGGGGGGGGGGGGGGGGGGGGGGGGGGGGGGGGGGGGGGGGGGGGGGGGGGGGGGGGGGGGGGGGGGGGGGGGGGGGGGGGGGGGGGGGGGGGGGGGGGGGGGGGGGGGGGGGGGGGGGGGGGGGGGGGGGGGGGGGGGGGGGGGGGGGGGGGGGGGGGGGGGGGGGGGGGGGGGGGGGGGGGGGGGGGGGGGGGGGGGGGGGGGGGGGGGGGGGGGGGGGGGGGGGGGGGGGGGGGGGGGGGGGGGGGGGGGGGGGGGGGGGGGGGGGGGGGGGGGGGGGGGGGGGGGGGGGGGGGGGGGGGGGGGGGGGGGGGGGGGGGGGGGGGGGGGGGGGGGGGGGGGGGGGGGGGGGGGGGGGGGGGGGGGGGGGGGGGGGGGGGGGGGGGGGGGGGGGGGGGGGGGGGGGGGGGGGGGGGGGGGGGGGGGGGGGGGGGGGGGGGGGGGGGGGGGGGGGGGGGGGGGGGGGGGGGGGGGGGGGGGGGGGGGGGGGGGGGGGGGGGGGGGGGGGGGGGGGGGGGGGGGGGGGGGGGGGGGGGGGGGGGGGGGGGGGGGGGGGGGGGGGGGGGGGGGGGGGGGGGGGGGGGGGGGGGGGGGGGGGGGGGGGGGGGGGGGGGGGGGGGGGGGGGGGGGGGGGGGGGGGGGGGGGGGGGGGGGGGGGGGGGGGGGGGGGGGGGGGGGGGGGGGGGGGGGGGGGGGGGGGGGGGGGGGGGGGGGGGGGGGGGGGGGGGGGGGGGGGGGGGGGGGGGGGGGGGGGGGGGGGGGGGGGGGGGGGGGGGGGGGGGGGGGGGGGGGGGGGGGGGGGGGGGGGGGGGGGGGGGGGGGGGGGGGGGGGGGGGGGGGGGGGGGGGGGGGGGGGGGGGGGGGGGGGGGGGGGGGGGGGGGGGGGGGGGGGGGGGGGGGGGGGGGGGGGGGGGGGGGGGGGGGGGGGGGGGGGGGGGGGGGGGGGGGGGGGGGGGGGGGGGGGGGGGGGGGGGGGGGGGGGGGGGGGGGGGGGGGGGGGGGGGGGGGGGGGGGGGGGGGGGGGGGGGGGGGGGGGGGGGGGGGGGGGGGGGGGGGGGGGGGGGGGGGGGGGGGGGGGGGGGGGGGGGGGGGGGGGGGGGGGGGGGGGGGGGGGGGGGGGGGGGGGGGGGGGGGGGGGGGGGGGGGGGGGGGGGGGGGGGGGGGGGGGGGGGGGGGGGGGGGGGGGGGGGGGGGGGGGGGGGGGGGGGGGGGGGGGGGGGGGGGGGGGGGGGGGGGGGGGGGGGGGGGGGGGGGGGGGGGGGGGGGGGGGGGGGGGGGGGGGGGGGGGGGGGGGGGGGGGGGGGGGGGGGGGGGGGGGGGGGGGGGGGGGGGGGGGGGGGGGGGGGGGGGGGGGGGGGGGGGGGGGGGGGGGGGGGGGGGGGGGGGGGGGGGGGGGGGGGGGGGGGGGGGGGGGGGGGGGGGGGGGGGGGGGGGGGGGGGGGGGGGGGGGGGGGGGGGGGGGGGGGGGGGGGGGGGGGGGGGGGGGGGGGGGGGGGGGGGGGGGGGGGGGGGGGGGGGGGGGGGGGGGGGGGGGGGGGGGGGGGGGGGGGGGGGGGGGGGGGGGGGGGGGGGGGGGGGGGGGGGGGGGGGGGGGGGGGGGGGGGGGGGGGGGGGGGGGGGGGGGGGGGGGGGGGGGGGGGGGGGGGGGGGGGGGGGGGGGGGGGGGGGGGGGGGGGGGGGGGGGGGGGGGGGGGGGGGGGGGGGGGGGGGGGGGGGGGGGGGGGGGGGGGGGGGGGGGGGGGGGGGGGGGGGGGGGGGGGGGGGGGGGGGGGGGGGGGGGGGGGGGGGGGGGGGGGGGGGGGGGGGGGGGGGGGGGGGGGGGGGGGGGGGGGGGGGGGGGGGGGGGGGGGGGGGGGGGGGGGGGGGGGGGGGGGGGGGGGGGGGGGGGGGGGGGGGGGGGGGGGGGGGGGGGGGGGGGGGGGGGGGGGGGGGGGGGGGGGGGGGGGGGGGGGGGGGGGGGGGGGGGGGGGGGGGGGGGGGGGGGGGGGGGGGGGGGGGGGGGGGGGGGGGGGGGGGGGGGGGGGGGGGGGGGGGGGGGGGGGGGGGGGGGGGGGGGGGGGGGGGGGGGGGGGGGGGGGGGGGGGGGGGGGGGGGGGGGGGGGGGGGGGGGGGGGGGGGGGGGGTATGAGATTGATCATGTTCTTGTAATAGGAATCACGACTTGCATGTCGATGAATATGACAACCGGCAGGAGCCATAGGAGTTGTCTTAATTTATTTATGACCTGCGTCGTACCGCTAGACAAAGGGAATTGCATACGGGATTGATTAAGTCCTTGACATCGTGGTTCAGCTGATGAGATCATCGTGGAACATGTGGGAGCCAACATGGGTATCCATATCCCGCTGTTGTTTATTGACCGGAGAGTCATCTCGGTCATGTCTGCATGTCTCCCGAACCCGTAGGGTCTACACACTTAAGGTTCGGTGACGCTAGAGTTATAGAGATATTAGTATGCGGTAACCCGAAAGTTGTTCGGAGTCCCGGATGAGATCCTGGTCGTCACGAGGAGTTCCGGAATGGTCCGGAGGTAAAGAATTATATATAGGAAGTGCTATTTCGACCATCGGGACAAGTTTCAGGGTCACCGGTATTGTACCGAGACCACCGGAAGGGTCCCGGGGGTCCACCGGGTGGGGCCACCTGCCCCGGGGGCCACATGGGCTGTAGTGGGTGCGCCTTGGACTACATGGGCCAAGGGCACCAGCCCCTAGAGGCCCATGCGCCAAAGGGACAAGAGGAGGGGAGAGTCCTAAAGGGGGAAGGCACCTCCGAGGTGCCTTGGGGAGGATGGACTCCTCCCCCCTTGGCCGCACCCTTCCTTGGAGGAAGGGGCAAGGCTGCGCCCTCCTCCTCTCCCTTGGCCCTATATATAGTGGGGGAAGGGAGGGAAACCATACCTAATCCCTGGCGCCTCCCTCTCCCTCCCACGACACATCTTCCTCCTCCCGCAGCGCTTGGCGAAGCCCTGTTGGAATCCCGCTACTTCCACCACCATGCCGTCGTGCTGCTGGATCTCCATCAACCTCTCCTCCCCCCTTGCTGGATCAAGAAGGAGGAGACGTCGCTGCTCCGTATGTGTGTTGAACGCGGAGGTGCCGTCTGTTCGGCGCTAGGATCATCGGTGATTTGAATCACGACGAGTACGACTCCATCAACCCCGTTCTCTTGAACGCTTCCGCGCGCGATCTACAAGGGTATGTAGATCCACTCCTCCCTCGTTGCTAGATGACTCCATAGATAGATCTTGGTGACACGTAGGAAAATTTTGAATTTATGCTACGTTACCCCACAGTGGCATCATGAGCTAGGTCTATGCGTAGTTTCTATGCACGAGTAGAACACAAAGTATCTGTGGGCGTTGATTTTGTTCAATATGCTTGCCGTTACTAGTCTTATCTTGATTGGGGGGGGGGGGGGGGGGGGGGGGGGGGGGGGGGGGGGGGGGGGGGGGGGGGGGGGGGGGGGGGGGGGGGGGGGGGGGGGGGGGGGGGGGGGGGGGGGGGGGGGGGGGGGGGGGGGGGGGGGGGGGGGGGGGGGGGGGGGGGGGGGGGGGGGGGGGGGGGGGGGGGGGGGGGGGGGGGGGGGGGGGGGGGGGGGGGGGGGGGGGGGGGGGGGGGGGGGGGGGGGGGGGGGGGGGGGGGGGGGGGGGGGGGGGGGGGGGGGGGGGGGGGGGGGGGGGGGGGGGGGGGGGGGGGGGGGGGGGGGGGGGGGGGGGGGGGGGGGGGGGGGGGGGGGGGGGGGGGGGGGGGGGGGGGGGGGGGGGGGGGGGGGGGGGGGGGGGGGGGGGGGGGGGGGGGGGGGGGGGGGGGGGGGGGGGGGGGGGGGGGGGGGGGGGGGGGGGGGGGGGGGGGGGGGGGGGGGGGGGGGGGGGGGGGGGGGGGGGGGGGGGGGGGGGGGGGGGGGGGGGGGGGGGGGGGGGGGGGGGGGGGGGGGGGGGGGGGGGGGGGGGGGGGGGGGGGGGGGGGGGGGGGGGGGGGGGGGGGGGGGGGGGGGGGGGGGGGGGGGGGGGGGGGGGGGGGGGGGGGGGGGGGGGGGGGGGGGGGGGGGGGGGGGGGGGGGGGGGGGGGGGGGGGGGGGGGGGGGGGGGGGGGGGGGGGGGGGGGGGGGGGGGGGGGGGGGGGGGGGGGGGGGGGGGGGGGGGGGGGGGGGGGGGGGGGGGGGGGGGGGGGGGGGGGGGGGGGGGGGGGGGGGGGGGGGGGGGGGGGGGGGGGGGGGGGGGGGGGGGGGGGGGGGGGGGGGGGGGGGGGGGGGGGGGGGGGGGGGGGGGGGGGGGGGGGGGGGGGGGGGGGGGGGGGGGGGGGGGGGGGGGGGGGGGGGGGGGGGGGGGGGGGGGGGGGGGGGGGGGGGGGGGGGGGGGGGGGGGGGGGGGGGGGGGGGGGGGGGGGGGGGGGGGGGGGGGGGGGGGGGGGGGGGGGGGGGGGGGGGGGGGGGGGGGGGGGGGGGGGGGGGGGGGGGGGGGGGGGGGGGGGGGGGGGGGGGGGGGGGGGGGGGGGGGGGGGGGGGGGGGGGGGGGGGGGGGGGGGGGGGGGGGGGGGGGGGGGGGGGGGGGGGGGGGGGGGGGGGGGGGGGGGGGGGGGGGGGGGGGGGGGGGGGGGGGGGGGGGGGGGGGGGGGGGGGGGGGGGGGGGGGGGGGGGGGGGGGGGGGGGGGGGGGGGGGGGGGGGGGGGGGGGGGGGGGGGGGGGGGGGGGGGGGGGGGGGGGGGGGGGGGGGGGGGGGGGGGGGGGGGGGGGGGGGGGGGGGGGGGGGGGGGGGGGGGGGGGGGGGGGGGGGGGGGGGGGGGGGGGGGGGGGGGGGGGGGGGGGGGGGGGGGGGGGGGGGGGGGGGGGGGGGGGGGGGGGGGGGGGGGGGGGGGGGGGGGGGGGGGGGGGGGGGGGGGGGGGGGGGGGGGGGGGGGGGGGGGGGGGGGGGGGGGGGGGGGGGGGGGGGGGGGGGGGGGGGGGGGGGGGGGGGGGGGGGGGGGGGGGGGGGGGGGGGGGGGGGGGGGGGGGGGGGGGGGGGGGGGGGGGGGGGGGGGGGGGGGGGGGGGGGGGGGGGGGGGGGGGGGGGGGGGGGGGGGGGGGGGGGGGGGGGGGGGGGGGGGGGGGGGGGGGGGGGGGGGGGGGGGGGGGGGGGGGGGGGGGGGGGGGGGGGGGGGGGGGGGGGGGGGGGGGGGGGGGGGGGGGGGGGGGGGGGGGGGGGGGGGGGGGGGGGGGGGGGGGGGGGGGGGGGGGGGGGGGGGGGGGGGGGGGGGGGGGGGGGGGGGGGGGGGGGGGGGGGGGGGGGGGGGGGGGGGGGGGGGGGGGGGGGGGGGGGGGGGGGGGGGGGGGGGGGGGGGGGGGGGGGGGGGGGGGGGGGGGGGGGGGGGGGGGGGGGGGGGGGGGGGGGGGGGGGGGGGGGGGGGGGGGGGGGGGGGGGGGGGGGGGGGGGGGGGGGGGGGGGGGGGGGGGGGGGGGGGGGGGGGGGGGGGGGGGGGGGGAGAGCTCCTCGGAAATTTGCGAAGTCCTGACAGCCTGGACACCTTCCACAAGAATGACTAGTAATTTTAACTCACAACTCCAAATGATGTGAGGTTTTTTGCATTGGAAAGATAATTTTCTGTAGCTTCTGTTGATGTACCCCTATGGCCCCGTCTCTCCAGCATATGGCTGTGCCACCACGAAACATCAGAGGTAAAAGCTGACAGCACCAGCTTCACTTGAAACTTGTTTTCTCCAAACATGTTCCTCCAATCCAGTTGCTTCAAGAGCACATAGGTTGTTGGATTTCTTACATTAGTTCAACCAACAACAATGGGGATGAAAGCATGGTTGTGTCATGACGGCTACAAGATAAACTTAATTTAGCGTTCACCTGATCATGTGTTTTGTTTGATTTGGCTTAGTAATTCTTTCCAGCTAAATTGTGCACTTTCTTGAAATGTCATGTATGATGTACCCATGTGCTCATCATCCTCCCTCCCTTGATAACGAGCCGTCCTCAACTCTCTTTGATCTACAAAAGATAAGTAGAAGGGAAGTAGATAATATTCATGGAAAGGAATAGTACAATCCTCATTTATAGCTTTCACGTTAGAATTGTGTTGCGTCTGCTCATGTATTTGTTTATCACAACTTGAAGTTTGTGAAGGGATGATTGGTGTTGTTTCAATGACCAAGATGTACACATCATTCCCCCTGTCTTGAAAATGAGTCATCCTCGACTCTACCTGGTCATCAAACAAAAGAAAACAGAGCAATGCCAAATCATAATGCAAAGGTTTCATGATATAGAGAATTTTAGTTTTCAACTTTGCTATCTTATGGACGATGCCTACATGATGCTTTGTTCGACTTAGGAGTTCTTTCCAGCAAACATTTCCATGGAGCACAAATTTATAATCAACTACGAGTTTGCCCATATCATCCTCCCTCTCTTGGAGAAAAGTCATCCTCGACTTCACCCCGTCTACAAAATTATAGCACGAGAACACTAGAAAATAACTAGCGAAAGAAAAAGTTGAACATTTTTGTGTGGATCTAAAGTTTCCCAAATCAGTTGTTTTTCCATTATGGCTGGACATATTATATTGATGGATTGATGGTGCGCTGAAGGATGTGCCCAATAAATTTTCTCTTATTTCATTTCGCCAATGTTTCAAGAGTTCATATGTGCATACCTCGGGGTGCATCAAAATGGAAGATCCTTTTTGTTTTACCTCATTTATTACTTGAATACCTTTCTGAAAATCAATCTTCACACATGCACCTTGTGTAGTAGTACTCCATGTCCTCCATATTTGTTCTTGGATCTCAATCTCCCATCGTTGCAAGAGAGCTGATAGGTATGCCTTTTGCACCTGCACATATTGCAAAAAAGGAGAATTTTGTGAAAGGTTAGTCATTGAATGGGGGGGGGGGGGGGGGGGGGTATTGCAAAAAAGAGAATTTTGTGAAAGGTTAGTCATTGAATGTTCCTCTCTCTTTTCATTTGGTGAAATTTCACATGGTGGTGGATCACTCATCTCGCTATTCTCTTGTTGAAAAATCTCAACCTCACATTTAGTGGACTCATATAACTCACTTATCCTCTCACTCTTATTGTGTGGTATATTGGGTTGTGGATCACTTATCTCTCTAATTAGGTGTGGAATGATCTCAATCTCACATTTTGTGGACTCACACAACTCATTAATCTCTCTCCCTCAATATTTGGTATATCTAGGTGGAGATCTTTCATTTCTCTAATCTCATGAGGAACAATCTGATCCTCGCATTTTGTGGACTCACTCACCTCACTTTTCCTGCTCTCAATATATGGAATTGTGGAAAGTGGGCACTCTCCCTCACATTTGGTGGAGTCACTCAACTCATTTTTCTTTTCACTCTCAAGTTGTGGGATTTTTGAAAGTAGAAACTCTTCCTCACTTTTGGTGGAGTCACTCAGCTTGCTTTTCTTATCACTCTCATGTTGTGGGATTTTGGATTGTAGGCTCTCTTCCTCACATGTAATTTGTGGCAAATGTTTCTTGGATGTTGGGACAGTAGTGGTGATCGAGATACCAACATTAGGAGTGAGCCTCTCAGGTGAACATGGGCTATGAATCACCGGAGCCGGTTCACCAACCACCGTCATCCTTTGCTGTGGGTCATCGGTGTGCCGATGGGTACCGTAGCTTTGTCGTCGGCCATGACGTCCTTGCTGTGATTCATGAGTAGCAGCGACACTCCTAGGGGCAGCAGTAGCTTGCCCTGGAGCATGCCACCCTTGCCGCATTTCAGGAGCAGCCATGTCATGGCCACGAGAAGAAACACCATGCCCTCGAGCATGTCCTCCTCGATGCACTTCTTGAGGAGTGGTGACACGCCCACGAGCAGCAACATCAAGCCCTCGATCATGTCTTCTTTGTTGCACTTCATGAGTAGTAGTGTATTGTCGGTGCCGAACCCTATCACCACATGTTGGAGGACGCTCGTGAAGCATCCTCTCCATGGCTCGGAGTATGTTGTTCTCGAGTTGCTGCACATCAGCGCGGGTGGCCAAACCGTTTCCTTCTCCATGATTCTTTCGACGCACGCTTGGTGTAGATCCTGCCATGTTAGGGGGGGGGGGGGGGGGGGGGGGGGGGGGGGGGGGGGGGGGGGGGGGGGGGGGGGGGGGGGGGGGGGGGGGGGGGGGGGGGGGGGGGGGGGGGGGGGGGGGGGGGGGGGGGGGGGGGGGGGGGGGGGGGGGGGGGGGGGGGGGGGGGGGGGGGGGGGGGGGGGGGGGGGGGGGGGGGGGGGGGGGGGGGGGGGGGGGGGGGGGGGGGGGGGGGGGGGGGGGGGGGGGGGGGGGGGGGGGGGGGGGGGGGGGGGGGGGGGGGGGGGGGGGGGGGGGGGGGGGGGGGGGGGGGGGGGGGGGGGGGGGGGGGGGGGGGGGGGGGGGGGGGGGGGGGGGGGGGGGGGGGGGGGGGGGGGGGGGGGGGGGGGGGGGGGGGGGGGGGGGGGGGGGGGGGGGGGGGGGGGGGGGGGGGGGGGGGGGGGGGGGGGGGGGGGGGGGGGGGGGGGGGGGGGGGGGGGGGGGGGGGGGGGGGGGGGGGGGGGGGGGGGGGGGGGGGGGGGGGGGGGGGGGGGGGGGGGGGGGGGGGGGGGGGGGGGGGGGGGGGGGGGGGGGGGGGGGGGGGGGGGGGGGGGGGGGGGGGGGGGGGGGGGGGGGGGGGGGGGGGGGGGGGGGGGGGGGGGGGGGGGGGGGGGGGGGGGGGGGGGGGGGGGGGGGGGGGGGGGGGGGGGGGGGGGGGGGGGGGGGGGGGGGGGGGGGGGGGGGGGGGGGGGGGGGGGGGGGGGGGGGGGGGGGGGGGGGGGGGGGGGGGGGGGGGGGGGGGGGGGGGGGGGGGGGGGGGGGGGGGGGGGGGGGGGGGGGGGGGGGGGGGGGGGGGGGGGGGGGGGGGGGGGGGGGGGGGGGGGGGGGGGGGGGGGGGGGGGGGGGGGGGGGGGGGGGGGGGGGGGGGGGGGGGGGGGGGGGGGGGGGGGGGGGGGGGGGGGGGGGGGGGGGGGGGGGGGGGGGGGGGGGGGGGGGGGGGGGGGGGGGGGGGGGGGGGGGGGGGGGGGGGGGGGGGGGGGGGGGGGGGGGGGGGGGGGGGGGGGGGGGGGGGGGGGGGGGGGGGGGGGGGGGGGGGGGGGGGGGGGGGGGGGGGGGGGGGGGGGGGGGGGGGGGGGGGGGGGGGGGGGGGGGGGGGGGGGGGGGGGGGGGGGGGGGGGGGGGGGGGGGGGGGGGGGGGGGGGGGGGGGGGGGGGGGGGGGGGGGGGGGGGGGGGGGGGGGGGGGGGGGGGGGGGGGGGGGGGGGGGGGGGGGGGGGGGGGGGGGGGGGGGGGGGGGGGGGGGGGGGGGGGGGGGGGGGGGGGGGGGGGGGGGGGGGGGGGGGGGGGGGGGGGGGGGGGGGGGGGGGGGGGGGGGGGGGGGGGGGGGGGGGGGGGGGGGGGGGGGGGGGGGGGGGGGGGGGGGGGGGGGGGGGGGGGGGGGGGGGGGGGGGGGGGGGGGGGGGGGGGGGGGGGGGGGGGGGGGGGGGGGGGGGGGGGGGGGGGGGGGGGGGGGGGGGGGGGGGGGGGGGGGGGGGGGGGGGGGGGGGGGGGGGGGGGGGGGGGGGGGGGGGGGGGGGGGGGGGGGGGGGGGGGGGGGGGGGGGGGGGGGGGGGGGGGGGGGGGGGGGGGGGGGGGGGGGGGGGGGGGGGGGGGGGGGGGGGGGGGGGGGGGGGGGGGGGGGGGGGGGGGGGGGGGGGGGGGGGGGGGGGGGGGGGGGGGGGGGGGGGGGGGGGGGGGGGGGGGGGGGGGGGGGGGGGGGGGGGGGGGGGGGGGGGGGGGGGGGGGGGGGGGGGGGGGGGGGGGGGGGGGGGGGGGGGGGGGGGGGGGGGGGGGGGGGGGGGGGGGGGGGGGGGGGGGGGGGGGGGGGGGGGGGGGGGGGGGGGGGGGGGGGGGGGGGGGGGGGGGGGGGGGGGGGGGGGGGGGGGGGGGGGGTATGCACATATGAACTCTTGAAACATTGGCGAAATGAATAAGAGAAAATTTATTGGGCACATCCTTCAGCACACCATCAATCCATCAATATAATATGTTCAACCATAATGGAAAAACAACGGATTTGGGAAACTTGAGATCCACACAAAAATGTTCAACTTTTTCTTTCCCTAGTTATTTTCTAGTGTTCTCATGCTATAATTTTATAGACGGGGTGAAGTCGAGGACGACTTTTCTCCAAGAGAGGGAGGATGATATGGACAAACTCGTAGTTGATTATAAATTTGTGCTCTATGGAAATGTTTGCTGGAAAGAACTCCTAAGTCGAACAAAGCATCATGTAGGCATGGGGGGGGGGGGGGGGGGGGGGGGGGGGGGGGGGGGGGGGGGGGGGGGGGGGGGGGGGGGGGGGGGGGGGGGGGGGGGGGGGGGGGGGGGGGGGGGGGGGGGGGGCCTTTTCAAGACAGGGGGGTTGATGAGTACATCTTGGTCATTGAAACAACACTAACCATCCCTTACCAAACTCCAAGTTCTGATAAACAAATACATGAGCAGACGCAACACAATTCTAAGGTGAAAGCTATAAATGAGGATTGTACTATTCCTTTCCATGAATATTATCTACTTCCCTTCTACTTATCTTTTGTAGATCAAAGAGAGTCGAGTACGGCTCGTCATCAAGGGAGGGAGGATGATGAGCACATGGGTACATCATACATAACATTTCAGAAAAGTGCACAATTTAGCTGAAAAGAATTACTAAGCCGAATCAAGCAAACACATGACCAGGTGAACGCTAACTTAAGTTTATCTTGTACCGTCATGACACAACCATGCTTTCATCCCCGTTGTTGTTCGTTGAACTTAGGTATCATATGGAAGAAATCCAACAACCTATGATCTCTTGAAGCAACCGGATTGGAGGAACAAGTTTGGAGAAAACAAGTATCAAGTGAAGCTGGTGCTGTCAGGTTTTACCTCTGATGTTTCATGGTGGCACACCCATATGGTGGAGAGACGGGGCCATAGGGGTACTTCAACAGGAGCTACATCAAATTATCTTTTCAATGCAAGAAACGTCACATCATTTGGAGTTGTGAGTCAAAAGTACTAGTCATTCTCGTAGAAGGTGTCCAAACTGTCAAGACTTCGCGAATTTTTGAGGAGCTCTCTAACAACTCCCAAAGTTGACTGATTATTCACCCAAGGAAGCCATGCAAACCGGGGGGGGGGGGGGGGGGGGGGGGGGGGGGGGGGGGGGGGGGGGGGGGGGGGGGGGGGGGGGGGGATATGGAGGACATGGAGTACTACTACACAAGGTGCATGTGTGAAGATTGATTTTCAGAAAGGTATTCAAGTACTAAATGAGGTAAAACAAAAAGGATCTTCCATTTTGATGCACGCCGAGGTATGCACATATGAACTCTTGAAACATTGGCGAAATGAAATAAGAGAAAAAATTATTGGGCACATCCATGGGGGGGGGGGGGGGGGGGGGGGGGGGGGGGGGGGGGGGGGGGGGGGGGGGGGGGGGGGGGGGGGGGGGGGGGGGGGGGGGGGGGGGGGGGGGGGGGGGGGGGGGGGGGGGGGGGGGGGGGGGGGGGGGGGGGGGGGGGGGGGGGGGGGGGGGGGGGGGGGGGGGGGGGGGGGGGGGGGGGGGGGGGGGGGGGGGGGGGGGGGGGGGGGGGGGGGGGGGGGGGGGGGGGGGGGGGGGGGGGGGGGGGGGGGGGGGGGGGGGGGGGGGGGGGGGGGGGGGGGGGGGGGGGGGGGGGGGGGGGGGGGGGGGGGGGGGGGGGGGGGGGGGGGGGGGGGGGGGGGGGGGGGGGGGGGGGGGGGGGGGGGGGGGGGGGGGGGGGGGGGGGGGGGGGGGGGGGGGGGGGGGGGGGGGGGGGGGGGGGGGGGGGGGGGGGGGGGGGGGGGGGGGGGGGGGGGGGGGGGGGGGGGGGGGGGGGGGGGGGGGGGGGGGGGGGGGGGGGGGGGGGGGGGGGGGGGGGGGGGGGGGGGGGGGGTAAACGAGGATTGTACTATTCCTTTCCATGAATATTATCTACTTCCCTTCTACTTAACTTTTGTCTTTCAAACAGAGTGGAGGACGACTCGTCATCAAGGGAGGGAGGATGACGAGCACATGGGTACATCATACATGACATTTCAGAAAAATGCACAATTTAGCTCGAAAGAATTACTAAGCCGAATCAAGCAAACACATGACCAGATGAACGCTAACTTAAGTTTATCTTGTAGCCGTCATTACACAACCATGCTTTCATCCCCATTTTTATTGGTTGAACTTAGGTATCATATGGAAGAAATCCAACAACCTATGAGCTCTTGAAGCAACCGGATTGGAGGAACAAGTTTGGAGAAAAAAAGTTTCAAGTGAAGCTGGTGCTGTCAGCTTTTACCTCTGATGTTTCATGGTGGCACACCCATATGATGGAGAGACGGGGCCATAGGGGTACATCAACAGAAGCTACATCAAATTATCTTTACAATGCAAAAAATCTCACATAATTTGGTGTTGTGAGTCAAAAGTACTAGTCATTCTCGTGGAAGGCGTCCAGGCTGTCAAGACTTCGTGAATTTCTGAGGAGCTCTCCAACAACTCCCAAAGTTGACTGATTATTCACCCAAGAGAGCCATGCAAACCTGCTTACTTTTGAAACCATTTTCACACCTAGCTAAGGGGGGTTGTCCTTGCTATAAAACCCCATCTCCCCCATCCTCTAGAGAACCTTTTGTCAAACCATTCAGCTACAAGCTTATGCAGCAAGACTGCTAGAGAGATCCGAGAGATCTTGCTACCTTTGCTCTTGTGAGTTTATTCAGATTCGCGAGAAGGAGCCTCTGGTTCCCCCTAGTTCGTGCTCTACGGTTCCAGCCATTTTGTGTGGATTAGTCCCGGTGTGTGGTTCTGCGATTGTTTGGACAGCGGGTTGGAGTTCTTGTAGCTTCGGCCAGCCATCCCCAGCGTACGGGTT
>JAAAWM010008441.1:0-14129 GCA_036873465.1 Thinopyrum obtusiflorum
CTGCGATAAACCTCTTTTTGGCCATTGGCTACTCGAGCTCCCCGGCACACAGGCAGAGGTTGAGGATGGAGGCACCGGCGATGGCGGCGACCTACCATTGGTTTCGAGGGTTGCGTGTGTCTGTATGAGCGGAGGTTGTGTTTGAGGAAATACTACGGCAACTGAAAATTTTACTAGGCGGGAGTAACAAGGCGGGGCTACTGAAAATTTGGATCAAGGGCGAGCAGATATTTTTGAGATTGCGAGGGATGCAGAGGCGGGAGTAAAATGCGGGGCTACTGAAAATTTGAATCAAGGGACTGAAGCAGAGAGGGATGCAGAGGCGGGAGTTTTGGGGGAGCGAGCTAATGTGCTTGACACGTCGGCTGTGGACTGTAGCCGACGCACCTTCTCGCGTAAGCCATAGGCGTACTATACACCGACGGTGCTCCAAGATATTTTGTACTATATCTCACACGGTTGGTGAGAATAAACTGTGTGGGATCTACTTGATTTGAATTACAAAATGGGGTCATAGCGGCAATGGACGGTGTTTGAATTGCTAGACCTTTCATCTGCAGTAACATGCAACTGTATGTGTGTCGTAAAAGAATTGGAATTATTCAGGGTTCGTTTGGACATTTCATACATTAAACTGGTTTTCTAGCCATTTCAGGTGCACAATTAAAAATTAAACTACATGCACATGCTCCGGTGCATACAAATTGGTTGAAAAATCAAATCTGTGTCCTTCAGTGCATGCTTAGGTCCCATGGAAGAAATGGGAATGAAATTTTCAGGGTTCGTTTGGCCTTTTTTATACATTAACTGGGTTTTCTAGGCATTTTATGTTCATAATTCAAATTTGAACTACAAGCACATGCTCCAATATGCACTAAAGTTGGTTGAAAATCACATGTGTGTCCTTGGGTGAATTTCTAGGTCCCATGCAAGAGATGGGAATGAATTTCAAACACCAGGGCACTGTTGATTGCCGGCAAAACGTTGAGATACCTGGTTTTTAAATTCTAGTAAATCCAAAACTCGTTTGAAATTCATGAAACTTGGCATGCTATCATGGAGCGGCATCAACATGCCGTGGTGAAAATTTTGTCCCATTTGGGGCAGGTTTGGGTATAAGCTTCTCACAAACCAGAGCTTCTCACAACAAGCATGATGGTTTCGATAGGGAACGTACCACCTTTGGGGACGAGACGATATCCGTTGCCTCTTATTGCTTTCAAAAATTTTCTAGTGTCAACATAGAACAACAGGAGTGTTGTGTTCAATCTTGGAATTTTCTGGGGTTTGTTTGGCCTTTTTTATACATTAACTGGGTTTTCTAGGCATTTTATTAGCATAATTCAAATTTGAACTACAAGCACATGCTCCAATGCACCAAAGTTGGTTGAAAAATCACATGTGTGTCCTTGGGTGAATTTCTAGGTCCCATGCAAGAGATGGGAATGAAATTCAAACACAATGGTACTGTTGATTGCCGGCAAAACGTTGAGATGCCTGGTTTTTAAATTCTAGTAAATCCAAAACTCGTCTGAAATTCATGAAACTTGGCATGCTATCATGGAGCAGCATCAACATGCCGTGTTAAAAAATTTGTCCCATTTGGGGCAGGTTCGGTTATATGCTTCTCACAAACCAGAGCTTCTCACAACAAGCATGATGGTTTCGGTAGGGAACGTCCCACCTTTGGGGACGAAACGATATCCATTGCCTCTTATTGCTTTCAAAATTTTTCTCGTGTCAACATAGAACAACAGGAGTGTTGTGTCAATTTTTGGGATTTTTCGGGGTTCTTTTGGACATTTTTATGCATTAACTGAGTTTTCAATGCATTTATGTGCATAATTCAAATTTGAACTACATGAACATGCTCCAGTGCATATAAATTGGTTGAAAAATCAAATCTATGTCCTTGGGTGCATGCTTAGGTCCCATGCAAGAAATGGGAATTAATTTCAAACACCAGGGCACCGTTGATTGCCGGCAAAACATTGAGATGCCTCATTTTTAAATTCTAGTAAATCCAAAACTCGTCTGAAATTCATGAAACTTGGCATGCTTTCATGGAGCGGCATCAACATGCCATGGTAAAATTTTTGTCCCGTTTGGGGCAGGTTTGGGTATATGCTTCTCACAAACCAGAGCTTCTCACAACAAGCATCATGGTTTCGGTAGGGAACGTCCCACCTTTGGGGACGAAACGATATCCACTACCTCTTATTGCTTCCAAAATTTTTCTCCTGTCAACATAGAACAACAGGAGTGTTGTGTCAATTTTTGTGATTTTTCGGTGTTCTTTTGGACATTTTTATGCATTAACTGAGTTTTCAATGCATTTATGTGCATAATTCCAACTTGAACTACATGCACATGCTCAAGTGCATATAAATTGGTTGAAAAATCAAATATGTGTCCTTGGGTGCATGCTTAGGTCCCATGCAATAAATGGGAATGAATTTCAAACACAAGGGCACCATTGATTGCCGACAAAACATTGAGATGCCTGGTTTTTAAATTCTAGTAAATCCAAAACTCGTCTGAAATTCATGAAACTTGGCATGCTATCATGGAATGGCGCCCGACATGATGTGGTATTTTTCGTGTCCATTTTGAGAGAAGGCGCACTCGAATAATGACAGCCAACAAAGGCATTTTGAAAAAATAGCTGCCACTAAATATCTCAAACGTTTGTATAATTCAAAACGTGTGCGTTCTGTTAACCATTCACGTGATGCCACGTGTCTTGGTTTTAATGGCTGTTGGAGGTGCCGTGCGGATAACTGTTGACCTTGACTGAACGGGAGGCGTGCGAGCGCAGTCTGGTGCGCAGGCTGACCGAGAGGCGTGCAAGCTGTCCTCCAATGCGCAGGCTCACCGGGAAGTGTGCGAGCTTTACGCTGCGCAGGCTCACTGGGAAGCGAGCCCTTTGACTTCCATGGCCGCCCGCCTTCCTCTCCGTTAATGGTGCCCGAGTCGCTATTTAATATGGGGGGGGGGGGGGGGGGGGGGGGGGGGGGGGGGGGGGGGGGGGGGGGGGGGGGGGGGGGGGGGGGGGGGGGGGGGGGTGAAGTCGACTCCGAGCCGGAGGAGATAGAAAATAAGGAGGAATGGGGCCTCATGGACATGGCCCGGAATGAGTTGGCCGCGGCGGTTGCTGCCCCCGCTCCCGTCCCAGCTCCCATCCACGCGCCCGCGCCAGCGACCATCCCCGTAGCATTGATGGGCTGGTCGCCGAGCACTATCGCAGAGCTGGAAGCCGCGGGCGTCAGCGAGGTCTCCGCGGACCCGCACGAGCTCGTGTACATGCCAGCGCCCGTGCCCGTGCCCGTGCGCGCCCCTCCATCCACCGTGCCGCCGGCCCCCATGCGTTTGGCTGCACCCGCCACGCCCGTGCGCGCCCCTCCACTCACTGCGGCGCCGGTCCCCGTGCGTTTGGTTGCACCCGTCGCGCCCGTGCCCCTGCCTGTGCACCCCCCTCAGCGGCATGGGACGCTGCCGTCGACCGCTACCTCTCAGTGGTGCCAGTTGCCGTCCTCCCGCGCCCCACCCATCGTTCGCGCGATGACATGATGTTTGATTTACAAGTGAAGAACATTTTGTGTTGCCTTGAAGACTTCAACAACGGTGTCCCGGAGGACGACAACGACAACGACGGTGCGGCACGCCGCCTCCGCCGCCGCCGGAAATAGTTTTTTTGGGGTTTAATACTGTATCTCGAATTCTCGATCATATGAATATAAATTCGCAGTTTGACTGAATGAAAGATATGGTTTGAACGAACTTGTGTTTTTCTCTCTTAATGTACAGACTTATCAAATGATTTTCTTTTGAAAAAAACGTCAACGGTTTTTATATATAAACACTCATCGCAAACGTTTTAGTTAGAACACCCGTATGCAAACCGACAGCTTCCCCAGGAAGCCAAGGGAAAATGTGCCGAGCAGGATTTCTGCATCCCTTCAACGCAAATGGTTGTTTTGCATGACCCGTGTGCAACCACGTACAAACAATTGGGTAAGATTTGCATATCTGTCATTTTGGGTATGTTGCCATTTCTCAAACTAGAAAGATTGACATTTGTTTATCTAGTAACATTGCCATTTGTCAACCTTGTAACGCTATGATTTGTCAAAATATGCAGCTACAAATCACTAGCACTATCTAATTTTTGCAACTAAAATCACTAGCACTGTTCATATGGACACCACTAGCAGGCATGAGTTCATGGACGCATATGCAAATGTACCATTGATTACATACAACAAGTCATCAACCCACAATGACAACGAGGATACACGTTGGATTATAGATCATTTCCAACAAAACATTCTAGTAAAGTTTTTCTCACACAACAAATAACAAAGCGATGAAATGAACTTCACCTCAACCACTCGTCGGCATTGGAAACACTTGCTTTGAACCAGAAGTGATTCTCTGGGAAGGGCCAGCTACCGTCAATCTCGAGACCAACGCAGGACTGATCGTCCAGGCTAAAGCGGCCTATTTCAATACCCATATTGGGATGGTAGGGAAGCATAGTAATGTCCGAGGTATAGATACAGTTGCTTCTCATAAATGGTAGTAACGTTGTGTCAACAGCATCTGGATCGCCTTCCACCATCATTGGATAGTTTTGTCCAAGGAAGAGCGAGTTTCCTCCAAGACTTTCAATACTGAACCAGGGAGAAGGTGTTGGCGCTAGTACACCAGTATCCATCCTGAATACCCTGCAACAGATGTTGGAATAGGTCCAGAGAGTGCGACCATATGAGACAACACCTGCTTCCTTAGTAACATCAGCAGTGCCCCGTATACAGACAAGAAGAGGTGATCCATCGGAATAAGTTGCCAGGCGCCACTGAGTATATGGCTACTGCTCGTCCTCATGCTCGTGAATAAAATTTTCAAGTATAGGTGGTGGAATGTTCACAGGACCTTGGAAACACAAGAAGGTTAATTAGTAAAGGGAAACTAGCTAACCCACATGCATGTGGATGAAACAATTGTAATTACAGTGGAAGACAAACGTACCGAAATCATGAGGATTTCATGCAAAAATAGTGCCACGAGTGGTGGCAGCAAACACAAGACCCTCATATTGAATTGCATCACAGTACTCATCCGTGTATAGAAACTGATTTTTGAGCAATATCCATCGAGTCGAACCATGAAGGACGATAACAAGCTTGTCGAAGATAGCGACAACATAAGCATTCCTATAACCCCAAGAGCGGTTGGGAACTCGAATAATTGCTATCTTCCATAGACGATAGTCAGCATGACCGTATTTGAACTCACGTAGAATACCGGTGTACTCAACCTCTGGGCAGTCGTCTGAGATTTTTCAAAGTGGAAACCGGTGACGAGTGTACACATTCACAAGTTCCCACTCGCAGTTGTACCCAGTATAAACAACCCAATCTCCATTTGCGCCTGCCCAAGCCTTGCCCTCAAGCGATGGCATCTTAACATCATACGTATCATTATCAAGTGGCATCAACTTACACAAGGTGAGGCTTCCCTCGTCCCCTCGCCAGTGGGGGGGGGGGGGGGGGGGGGGGGGGGGGGGGGCCGGGTGCGTGCTCGCGCGCGTCGGCCATGCGCGGTGTCCAACTGGCGTGGGGAGGAAGACGACAGAGGGGGAAGCGGTGGTGGGCTTCAAGCGATGGCATCTTAACATCATACGTATCATTATCAAGTGGCATCAACTTACACAAGGTGAGGCTTCCCTCGTCCCCTCGCCAGTCAGCAGGGTCACGGCGAAGAAGATAGGGGAGATCAAACAGCTCCTGAACCCTTGGGTTCCTTGTAATGATGTTATTAGTTGAGTCGAGAATGGTCTTGAACGAACCTGCCATGCTAGCCGAGGTGATGACGTCGCACCGATCAATGAGTTCCTCCACCGCGGCATCATTCAGATCGGGGCAAGAATAACGGGGTCGTTTCCGGCTTGTTCCCTCCATGGAGAAGATGATCAAACAATGGCAGAGGGAAGGGTGAAGGCAAATGGAGGAGGGAAGAAGAGCTAGCGTGCGACAACAGTTCCAAATCGAGAGGGAAAGGCGAAGAGTCGGTGGACAGTTGCCATGGTACACGAAGAGGTGCCTGGGGAGCGAACGGTTGCCACAGAGGTGACACACTGACGACAAGGGCCAAGTGAACCGCATGCAATCCCATCGCACAACACACACGTCTTGTTAAGTTGAACCGTTTCTATACTCTTGTGTCAACGCAAACAGTTCATCCGAGTGAACCGCATGCCGTATATCCCACACACCTTGATTTGGCTGACCATTTCTTTTGTGTTGCCTAATCACAAACAGTTCATCCGAGTAAACCGTATGCTGTATATCGCACACACCTTCATCAGGCTGCCCGTTTCTTTTGTGTTGCCTAATCACAAACAGTTCATCCGAGTGAACCGTATGCTGTGTATCGCACACGCCTTCATCTGGCTGCCCGTTTCTTTTGTTCCTCCTCATCGCAAATAGTTAATTGAACTGAACTGTATGCCCTTCATCGCACACGCAACTAAAACCTGAACCGTGTTTGATGCATCCGTCATCGCAAACGTTTTATACATTTCTGACGGTTTTCATACAACACCGTTTGTGATTATGGCATCGCACACAGTTTCTCGAAGGGTCTCTGATTGTACTGTTGTGTTAGCAGCATCCTGCGGTAGTGACTATGTCAGCAGGTTAAAGGCGCCAGCCCAGGTCAAACCTGATGGCAGGGACCCACATGTCAGTGGTTGTGGCTAATCCTGAGATAAATTAAAACTAACCTAGTTTAATTAGTCGGGTGGGACCCGCATGTCAGTGAAACAGTGGCTTAACTAAAATTAGTTATTAATCTAACCAAAATTTAGCAGGGGCCGGGCCCACACATCAGTGACCCATTCGGGTCAAACGGTGGTCAAACCTGGGTCAACTGGGTCAAAACCCGCCGGCGACTCGACGCCGACGAGGTCAGAAGCGGCGGAGAGCTGCGGGTTTCATGCTCCGGCGACCAAAACAGCGGCCGAGGGCATCTATGCGTAGCTGGTGTGTGCGCGCATCGAACCGTGGCATCAGTTCATGCTGGGGAGGCCGGACTTGGCAATGGCGGCGAGCGAGGCGGCGGCCGGAGCTCAGCTTCGTGCGAGCGTGGCGCTAGAGCAAGCAGGCGAGCGCGTAGAGGGGCTAGGCGGCCTCCTGGAGGCACCAGGAGCGCGATGCGGTGCAAGGGCGCGGGTGGTTCGAGCTTAGGCCACGGCGGCGACAAAGCCGGGCGGCGGTGAGCTCCGGTCACGGCGGGAACGGCGCTACGGCATGCAAATGACAATGGGAGCTGGGGTGGAAGGGGGAGTGGCTCACGGCGCTTGCAACGGAAGGCTCGGCATGGTCAGGGCAGCTTTGAAGGTGGCGCATCGATGACGGCGATCTTCGGCGATCCAAGGACGAAGACGACGACGTGGAGGCGATGTAGAGCTTCCGGCGAAGCGTGGCTCGGTGAGGATGAAGAGGGAAACGAGGCGGTCCTTCTGGACACGACGGAGAGCCAGGGCAGTGGCTCTGGCCGCGGCGAACGACGTCGGTGGCGGTGGGCATGCTCGGCCATGGGAAGAGAAAGCAGAGGTGTGAGTGGGATAGACACTGGGAGAGCGAGAGAGGGTCCAGGGGGTTCCAGGGTGGGTGCTTGGCGCTCGGGGTCGTCTCCAGCAGCGGTAAGCAGGCAGGAGGTGGCCGGGTGCGTGCTCGCGCGCGTCGGCCATGCGCGGTGTCCAACTGGCGTGGGGAGGAAGACGACAGAGGGGGAAGCGGTGGTGGGCTGGGCCACTTCTGCCAGGTAAGGCTCATGTGAGGTTTCTCTCCTCTTTGTTTTTTCCTATTTCTGTTTTGTTTTCTAATTTGTTCCGTTTGTTTTGATTTAGTTCCAGCACTAAATCATTTTAGTTACTTCTGGAAATTCTTGTGGGTGTACGATGAACTAATCCAAAGCCCCACATTATTTTTCAGAATTATTGGAGTTATAAATATATTTATAGGAATTTATAACCCCAATTCAAATATTTAGGAGTTAACTCAAAGTCCACAAATGTCATGTAAAAATGTACAATATTTATGGAGGAGCTTTTAATCACTTCCCCTAATCATGAACATTTTTGAAGGGCACTTTGGAATCACTGAGAATTATTTTAGGTTGATCTTGTTTGAATTAAATTGGTGCTAGGGTTTGGTCATCCCCATTTCAAGTTTCTCTAAAGAATACCATGATGCATGATGCTTCTAATGCAACTATTAGCAAGCAAATTCTAGGGCTGTGGCATTGATGATGGCCATATCATGTCACATATTTTGATTGCATGTGATGTTTATCGTTTATGCATCTTATTTCGCTTAGAATGGCGGTAGCATTATAAGATGATCCCTTCACTATATTTCAAGATAAAAGTGTTCTCCCCGAGTATGCACTGTTGACAAAGTTCGTCGTTTCAAAGCACCACGTGATGATCGGGTGTGATAGACTCTACGTTCACATACAACGGGTGTAAGACAGTTTTGTACATGCAGAATACTTGGGTTAAACTTGACGAGCCTAGCATGTACAAACATGGTCTTGGAACACTGGAGACAGAAAGGTCAAACGTGAGTCACATAGTAGATATGATCAACATAGAAATGTTCACCATCGATGACTACCCTATCTCACGTGATGATGGGACATGGGTTAGTTGATTTGGATCACGTATCACTGAGATGACTTGAGGGATGTTTATTTAAGTTGGAGTTCATTAGTAATTTTATTAATTGAACTTAATTTATCATGACTTAGTCTTATAGTTTTGCATATCTATGTTGTAGATCAATGGCCCGAGCTACCACTCCCCTGAATTTTAATGCGTTCCTAGAGAAAGCTAAGTTGAAAGATGATGGTAGAAACTACACGGACTGGGTCCATAACTTGAGGATTATCCTCATTGCTGCACAGAAGAATTATGTCCTTGATGCACTGCTAGGTGAAAGGCCTGCTGCAGGAGCTGAAGCTGATGTTATGAACGTCTGGCAAGCTCGATCTGATGACTACACTACTGCAGGATGCTTCTAACGCGACACTACAATCAGAGACCCTTCGAGAAACTGTGTGCGATGCAATAATCGCAAACAGTGCTGTATGAAAACCGTCAGAAATGTATAAAATGTTTGCGATGACGGATGCATCAAACACGATTCAGGTTTTAGTTGCGTGTGCGATGAAGGGCATACGGTTTAGTTCAATTAACTGTTTGCAATGTGGAGGAACAAAAGAAACGGGCAGCCAGATGAAGGCGTGTGCGATACACAGCATACGGTTCACTCGGATGAACTATTTGTGATTAGGCAACACAAAAGAAATGGGCAGCCAGATGAAGGTGTGTGCGATATACAGCATACGGTTCACTCGGATGAACTGTTTGTGATTAGGCAACACAAAAGAAACGGTCAGCCAGATCAAGGTGTGTGCGATATACGCATGCGGTTCACTCAGCCCTTGTCATCAGTGTGTGACCTCTATGGCAACCGTTCGCTCCCCAGGCGCCTCTTCGTGTACCGTGACAACCGTCCACCGCCTCTTCGCCTTTCCCTCTCGATTTAGAACTGCTGTCGCATGCTCTTCCTCCCTCCATTTGCCTTCACCCTTCCTTCTGCCATTGTACGATCATCTTCTCTATGGAGGGAATAGGCCGGAAACGACCCTGTTATTCTTGCCCCGATCTGAAAGATGACGTGGTGGAGGAACTCATTGATCGGTGCGACATCATCACCTCGACTAGCATGGCAGGTTTGTTCAAGACCATTCTCGACTCAACGAATAACATCATTACAAGGAACCCAAGGGTCCAGGAGCGGTTTGATCTCCCCTATCTTCTTCGCCGTGACCCTGCTGACTGGCGCGGGGACGAGGGAAGCCTCGTCTTGTGCAAGTTGATGCCCCTTGATAATGATACGTATGATGTTAAGATGCCATCACTTGAGGGCAAGGCTTGGGCAGGTGCAAATGGAGATTGGGTTGTTTATATTGGGTACAACTGCGAGTGGGAACTTGTGAATGTGTACACTCGTCATCGGGTTCCACTTCCAAAAATCTCAGATGACTACCCAAAGGTTGAGTACACCAGTAATCTACGTGAGTTCAAATACGATCATGGTGACTGTCGTCTACGGAAGATAGCAATTTGTCGAGTTCCGGCCGCTATTGGGATTACTCGAACTATGAAGTTGTTGCTATCTTCGACAAGCTTGTTGCCTTCCTTACTTCCATGCCTCGATGGATATTGCTCAAAAATCAATTTCTGTACACGGATGAGTACTGGGATGCAATTCAATATGAGGGTCTTGTGTTTGCTGCCACCACTCATGGCACTGTTTTTGCTTGGAATCATCATGCTTTCGGTACGTTTGTCTTCCACCGTAATTATAATTGTTTCATCCACATGCATGCGGGTTAGCTAGTTTCCCTTTACTAATTAATCAACCTTCTTGTGTTTCCAAGGTCCTGTGAACATTCCACCACCTATACTTTTAAATTTTTATAACCAAGGGGGAGATGACGATGCTGATGATCACGAGCATGAGTATGAGCTGGACCCATATACTCAGTGGCGCCTGGCAACTTATTCTGATGGATCACCTCTTCTTCTTGTCTGTATACAGGGCACTACTGATGTTACTAAGGAAGCAGGTGTTGTCTCGTATGGTCGCACTCTTCGGACCTATTCCAACATCCGTTGCATGGTATTCGGGATGGATACTAGTGTACTAGCGCAAACACCTTCTCCCTGGTTCAGTTTTGAAAGTTTTGGAGGAAACTCGCTCTTCCTTGGACAAAACTATCCAATGATGGTGGAAGGTGATCCAGCTGCTGTTCACACAACGTTACTACCATTTATGAGAAGCAACTGTATCTATACCTCGGACATTGCTATGCTTCCCTACCTTCCCAATATGGGTCCTGACATAGGCCACTTCAGCCTGGATGATCAGTCCTGCGTTGGTCTCGAGATTGATAGTAGCTGGCCCTTTCCAGAGAATCACTTCTGGTTCAAAGCAAGCGTTTCCAACGCCGACGAGTGGTTGAGCTGGAGTTCATTTCATTTCTTTGTTATTTGTTGTGTGAGAAAAACTTTACTAGAATGTTTTGTTGGAAATGATCTATAATCCAACGTGTATCCTCATTGTTGTTGTGGGCTGATGACTTGTTGTATGTAATCAATGGTACATTTGCATATGCGTCCATCAACTCACGCCTGCTAGTGGTGTCCATATGAACAGTGCTAGTGATTTTAGTTGCAAAAATTAGATAGTGCTAGTGATTTTTAGCTGCATATTTTGACAAATCACAGTGTTACAAGGTTGAGAAATGGCAATGTTACTAGATAAACAAATGTCAATCTTTCCAGTTTGACAAATGGCAACATACCCAAAATGACAGATATGCAAATCTTACCCAATTGTTTGTATGTGGTTGCACACGGGTCATGCAAAACAACCGTTTGCGTTGAAGGGATGCAGAAATCCTGCTCGGCACATTTTCCCTTGGCTTCCTGGGGAAGCTGTCGGTTTGCATCCGGGTGTTCTAACTAAAACGTTTGCGATGAGTGTTTTATATTTAAAAACCATTGATGTTTTTTTCAAAAGAAAATTGTTTGATAAGTTTGTACATTAAGAGAGAAAAACGCAAGTTTGTTCAAACCATATCTTTCATTCAGTCACACTGCGAATTTATATTCATATGATCAAGAATTCGAGATACAGTATTAAACCCCAAAAAAACTATTTCCGGCGGCGTGCCGCATCACCGTTGTCATTGTCGTCCTCCGGGACGCCGTTGTTGAAGTCTTCAAGGCAGCACAAAATGTTCTTCACTTGTAAATCAAACATCATGTCGTCGCGCGATCGACGGGCGGGGCGCGGGAGGACGGCAACTGGCGCCACTGAGAGGTAGCGGTCGAGGGCAGCGTCCCATGACGCTGAGGGGGGCGCGTGCACGGGCACGGGCACGGCCGCGGTGGGTGCAGCCAAACGCACGGGGGCCGGCGCCACGGTGGGTGGAGGGGCGCGCACGGGCACGGGCATGAAATTCATGAAACTTGGCATGCTATCATGAAATCCAAAATTCGAGTGCGCCTTCTCTCAAAATGGACATGAAAAATGCCACAGCATGTCGGGTGCCATTACATGATAGCATGCCAAGTTTCATGAATTTCAGACGAGTTTTGGATTTACTAGAATTCAAAAACCAGGCATCTCAATGTTTTGCCGGCAATCAACGGTGCCCTAGTGTTTGAAATTCATTCTCATTTCTTGCATGGGACCTAAGCATGCACCCAAGGACACAGATTTGATTTTTCAACCAATTTATATGCACTGGAGCATGTGCATGTAGTTAAAATTTGAATTATGCACATAAATGCATTGAAAACTCAGTTAATGCATAAAAATATCCAAACAAAACGCGAAAAATCCCAAAAATTGACACAAAACTCCTGTTGTTCTATGTTGACACGAGAAAATTTTGAAAGCAATAAGAGGCAATGGGTATTGCTACGTCCCCAAAGGGGGACGGTCCCTATTGAAACCATCATGCTTGTTGTGAGAAGGTCTGGTTTGTGAGAAGCATATACTCGAACCTGCCCCAAATGGGACAAATTTTTTACCACGGCATGTTGATGCCGCTCCATGATAGCATGCCAAGTTTCATGAATTTCAGACGAGTTTTGGATTTACTAGAATTTAAAAACCAGGCATCTCAACATTTTGCCGGCAATCAACAGTGCCCTGGTGTTTGAATTTCATTCCAATCTCTTGCATGGGACCTAGAAATTCACCCAAGGACACACATGTGATTTTTCAACCAACTTTAGTGCATTGGAGCATGTGCTTGTAGTTCAAATTTGAATTATGCACATAAAATGCCTACAAAACCCAGTTAATGTATAGAAAAGGCCAAACGAACCCCGAAAAATTCCAAGATTAAACACAACACTCCTGTTGTTCTGTGTTGACACTAGAAATTTTTTGAAAGCAATAAGAGGCAACGAATATCGTCCCGTCCCCAAAGGGGTACGTTCGCTATCGAAACCATCATGCTTGTTGTGAGAAGCTCTGGTTTGTGAGAAGCTTATACCCAAACCTGCCCCAAATGGGACAAAAATTTCACCACGGCATGTTGATGCCGCTCCATCATAGCATGCCAAGTTTCATGAATTTCAGATGAGTTTTGGATTTACTAGAATTTAAAAACCAGGTATCTCAACGTTTTGCCGGCAATCAATAGTGCCCTGGTGTTTGAAGTTCATTCCCATCTCTTGCATGGGACCTAGAAATTCACCCAAGGACAAACATGTGATTTTTCAACCAACTTTAGTGCATTGGAGCATGTGCTTGTAGTTCAAATTTGAATTATGCACATAAAATGCCTAGAAAACCCAGTTAATGTATAAAAAAGGCCAAACGAATCCCGAAAAATTCATTCCCATTTCTTCCATGGGACCTAAGCATGCACTGAAGGACACATATTTGATTTTTCAACCAATTTGTATGCACCGGAGCATGTGCATGTAGTTTAATTTTGAATTATGCACGTGAAATGGCTAGAAAACTAGTTTATGGTATAAAATGTCTAAACGAACCCTGAATAATTCCAATTCTTTTACGACACACATATAGTTGCATGTTCACTGCGGATAAAAGGTCTAGCAATTCAAACAGCGTCCATTGCCACTGTGACCCCATTTTGTAATTCAAATCAAGTAGATCCCACACAGTTTATTATCAACAACCGTGTGAGATGTAGTACGAAATATCTTGGAGCACGGTCAGTGTATAGTACGCCTATGGCTTACGCGAGAAGGTGCGTCGGCTACAGTCCACAGCCGGCGTGTCAAGCACACTAGCTCACTCCCCAAAAACTCCTGCCTCTGCATCCCTCGCAATCTCGAAAATATCTACCACCTGGAAGGTTTTAATGTTTGATAGCACACGATTAGTATGTGCGGACTGTGTGCAATGTCTGCTACTCCCTCTCTGCTTCAGTCCCTTGATTCAAATTTTTAGTAGCCCCGGCATTTTACTCCCGCCTCTGCATCCCTTGCAATCTCAAAAATA
>JAAAWM010008442.1:0-14129 GCA_036873465.1 Thinopyrum obtusiflorum
CAATGGAGCGAGCAACTGACTTATTGGAAATAATACATACTGATGTATGCGATTCGATGAGTGTTGAGGCTCGCGGTGGGTATCGTTATTTTCTGACCTTCACAAATGATTTGAGCAGATATGGGTATATCTACTTGATGAAACATAAGTCTGAAACATTTGAGAAGTTCATATAATTTCAGAGTGAAGTGGAAAATCATCGTAACAAGAAAATAAAGTTTCTATGATCTGATCGTGGAGGAGAACATTTGAGTTACGAGTTTGGTCTTCATTTGAAACAATGCGGAATAGTTTCGCAACTCACGTCACCTGGAACACCACAGCGTAATGGTGTGTCCGAACATCGTAACCGTACTTTATTAGATATGGTGCAATCTATGATGTCTCTTACCGATTTACCACTATCGTTTTGGGGTTATGCATTAGAGACAGCTGCATTCACGTTAAACAGGGCACCATCTAAATCCGTTGAGACGACACTATATGAACTGTGGTTTGGCAAGAAACCAAAGTTGTCGTTTCTTAAAGTTTGGGGTTGCGATGCTTATGTGAAAAAGTTTCATCCTGATAAGCTCAAACTCAAATCGGAGAAATGTATCTTCATAGGATACCCAAAGGAGACTGTTGGGTACACCTTTTATCACAGATCCGAAGGCAAGACATTTGTTGCTAAGAATGGATCCTTTCTAGAGGGGGGGGGGGGGGGGGGGGGGGGGGGGGGGGGGGGGGGGGGGGGGGGGGGGGGGGGGGGGGGGGGGGGGGGGGGGGGGGGGGGGGGGGGGGGGGGGGGGGGGGGGGGGGGGGGGGGGGGGGGGGGGGGGGGGGGGGGGGGGGGGGGGGGGGGGGGGGGGGGGGGGGGGGGGGGGGGGGGGGGGGGGGGGGGGGGGGGGGGGGGGGGGGGGGGGGGGGGGGGGGGGGGGGGGGGGGGGGGGGGGGGGGGGGGGGGGGGGGGGGGGGGGGGGGGGGGGGGGGGGGGGGGGGGGGGGGGGGGGGGGGGGGGGGGGGGGGGGGGGGGGGGGGGGGGGGGGGGGGGGGGGGGGGGGGGGGGGGGGGGGGGGGGGGGGGGGGGGGGGGGGGGGGGTTGGTTAACTTGCCCAATGATCGGCAAGCCATAGAAAATAAATGGATCTTCAAGAGGAAGACGAGCGCTGATAGTAGTGTTGCTATCAACAAAGCTAGACTTGTCGAAAAAGGTTTAGACAAAGTTCAAGGTGTTGACTACGATGAGATTTTCTCACTCGTAGCGATGCTTAAGTCTGTCCGAATTATGTTAGCAAATTGCCACATTTTATGAAATCTGGCAAATGGATGTCAAAACTACATTCCTTCATGGATTTCTTAAAGAAGAGTTGTATATGATGCAACCAGAAGGTTTTGTCGATCCTAAAGGTGCTAACAAAATGTGCAAGCTCCAGCGATCCATCTATGGACTGGTGCATGCATCTCGGAGTTGGAATATACGCTTTGATGAGTTGATCAAAGCATATAGTTTTATACAGACTTGCGGTGAAGCCTGTATTTACAAGAAAGTGAGTGGGAGCACTGAAGCATTTCTGATAAATGTATGTGAATGACATATTGTTGATCGTAAATAATGTAGAATTTTCTGGAAAGCATAAAGGAGTATTTAAAAGGAGTTTTTCAAAGAAAGACCTCAGTGAAGCTGCTTATATATTGGGCATCAAGATCTATAGAGATAGATCAAGATGCTTGATTGAACTTTCACAAAGCACATACCTTGATAAAGTTTTTGGATCAAGCAAAGAAAGGGTTCTTGCTTGTGTTACAAGGTGTGAAGTTGAGTCAGACTCAAAACCCGACCACGGCAGAAAATAGAAAGAGAATGAAAAGTCATTCCCTATGCCTCAGTCATAGGTTCTATAAAGTATGCTATGTTGTGTACCACACCTATTGTGTACCTCACCAAGAGTTTGGCAAGAGGGTACAATAGTGATCTAGGAGTAGATCACAGAACAGCGGTCAAAATTATCCTTAGTGGAATAAGGAAATATTTCTCGGTTATGGAGGTGATAAAGAGTTCGTCGTAAAGAGTTACGTCGATACAAGCTTTGACACCGATCTGGATGACTCTAAGTCTCAATCTAGATACATATTGAAAGTGGGGGCTATTAGCTAGAGTAGCTCCATGCAGAGCATTGTAGACATAGAAATTTGCAAAATACTTACGGATCTGAATGTGACAGACCCGTTGATTAAAATTATCTCACAAGCAAAACATGATCACACCTTAGTACTCTTTGGGTGTTAATCACATAGCGATGTGAACTAGATTACCGACTCTAGTAAACCCTTTGTGTGTTGGTCACATGTCGATGTGAACTATGGGTGTTAACCACATAAAGATGTGAACTATTGATGTTAAATCACATGGCGATGTGAACTAGATTATTGACTCTAATGCAAGTGGGAGACTGAAGGAAATATGCCCTAGAGGCAATAATAAAGTTATTATTTATTTCCTTATTTCATGATAAATGTTTATGATTCATGCTAGAATTGTATTAACCGGAAACATAATACATGTGTGAATACATAGACAAACATAGTGTCACTAGTATGCCTCTACTTGACTAGCTCGTTAATCAAAAATGGTTGAGTTTCCTAGCCATAGACATGAGTTGTCATTTGATTAACGGGATCACATCATTAGAGAATGATGTGATTGACTTGACCCATTCCGTTAGCTTAGCACTTGATCGTTTTGTATGTTGCTATTGCTTTCTTCATGACTTATACATGTTCATATGACTATGAGATTATGCAACTCCCGTTTACCGGAGAAACACTTTGTGTGCTGGGGGGGGGGGGGGGGGGGGGGGGGGGGGGGGGGGGGGGGGGGGGGGGGGGGGGGGGGGGGGGGGGGGGGGGGGGGGGGGGGGGGGGGGGGGGGGGGGGGGGGGGGGGGGGGGGGGGGGGGGGGGGGGGGGGGGGGGGGGGGGGGGGGGGGGGGGGGGGGGGGGGGGGGGGGGGGGGGGGGGGGGGGGGGGGGGGGGGGGGGGGGGGGGGGGGGGGGGGGGGGGGGGGGGGGGGGGGGGGGGGGGGGGGGGGGGGGGGGGGGGGGGGGGGGGGGGGGGGGGGGGGGGGGGGGGGGGGGGGGGGGGGGGGGGGGGGGGGGGGGGGGGGGGGGGGGGGGGGGGGGGGGGGGGGGGGGGGGGGGGGGGGGGGGGGGGGGGGGGGGGGGGGGGGGGGGGGGGGGGGGGGGGGGGGGGGGGGGGGGGGGGGGGGGGGGGGGGGGGGGGGGGGGGGGGGGGGGGGGGGGGGGGGGGGGGGGGGGGGGGGGGGGGGGGGGGGGGGGGGGGGGGGGGGGGGGGGGGGGGGGGGGGGGGGGGGGGGGGGGGGGGGGGGGGGGGGGGGGGGGGGGGGGGGGGGGGGGGGGGGGGGGGGGGGGGGGGGGGGGGGGGGGGGGGGGGGGGGGGGGGGGGGGGGGGGGGGGGGGGGGGGGGGGGGGGGGGGGGGGGGGGGGGGGGGGGGGGGGGGGGGGGGGGGGGGGGGGGGGGGGGGGGGGGGGGGGGGGGGGGGGGGGGGGGGGGGGGGGGGGGGGGGGGGGGGGGGGGGGGGGGGGGGGGGGGGGGGGGGGGGGGGGGGGGGGGGGGGGGGGGGGGGGGGGGGGGGGGGGGGGGGGGGGGGGGGGGGGGGGGGGGGGGGGGGGGGGGGGGGGGGGGGGGGGGGGGGGGGGGGGGAGTCCTACTCCTACTAGGAGGAGGACTCCTCCTCCTAGCGCGCCCATAGAGGGTCGGCCGGCCTCCCCCCTTTCTCCTTTATATACAGGGCAGGGGGGCACCTCTATACACACACAAGTTGATCAGTTGATCTCTCCCAGCCGTGTGCGGTGCCCCCCTCCACCATACTCCACCTCGGTCATATCGTAGCGGTGCTTAGGCGAAGCCCTGCGTCGGTAGCAACATCATCACCGTCACCACGCCGTCGTGCTGATGGAACTCTCCCGTGAAGCTCTGCTGGATCGGAGTTCGCGGGATGTCATCAAGCTGAACGCGTGCTGAACTCGAGGTGCCATGCGTTCGGTACTTGGATCGGTCGGATCGTGAAGACGTACGACTACATCAACCGCGTTGTGCTAACGCTTCCGCTTTCGGTCTACGAGGTGGCATCCGAGCTAGGCTTTATGCGTTGATGTTGTGCATGAGTAGAACACAAGTGAGTTGTGGGCGATATAAGTCATACTGGGGGGGGGGGGGGGGGGGGGGGGGGGGGGGGGGGGGGGGGGGGGGGGGGGGGGGGGGGGGGGGGGGGGGGGGGGGGGGGGGGGGGGGGGGGGGGGGGGGGGGGGGGGGGGGGGGGGGGGGGGGGGGGGGGGGGGGGGGGGGGGGGGGGGGGGGGGGGGGGGGGGGGGGGGGGGGGGGGGGGGGGGGGGGGGGGGGGGGGGGGGGGGGGGGGGGGGGGGGGGGGGGGGGGGGGGGGGGGGGGGGGGGGGGGGGGGGGGGGGGGGGGGGGGGGGGGGGGGGGGGGGGGGGGGGGGGGGGGGGGGGGGGGGGGGGGGGGGGGGGGGGGGGGGGGGGGGGGGGGGGGGGGGGGGGGGGGGGGGGGGGGGGGGGGGGGGGGGGGGGGGGGGGGGGGGGGGGGGGGGGGGGGGGGGGGGGGGGGGGGGGGGGGGGGGGGGGGGGGGGGGGGGGGGGGGGGGGGGGGGGGGGGGGGGGGGGGGGGGGGGGGGGGGGGGGGGGGGGGGGGGGGGGGGGGGGGGGGGGGGGGGGGGGGGGGGGGGGGGGGGGGGGGGGGGGGGGGGGGGGGGGGGGGGGGGGGGGGGGGGGGGGGGGGGGGGGGGGGGGGGGGGGGGGGGGGGGGGGGGGGGGGGGGGGGGGGGGGGGGGGGGGGGGGGGGGGGGGGGGGGGGGGGGGGGGGGGGGGGGGGGGGGGGGGGGGGGGGGGGGGGGGGGGGGGGGGGGGGGGGGGGGGGGGGGGGGGGGGGGGGGGGGGGGGGGGGGGGGGGGGGGGGGGGGGGGGGGGGGGGGGGGGGGGGGGGGGGGGGGGGGGGGGGGGGGGGGGGGGGGGGGGGGGGGGGGGGGGGGGGGGGGGGGGGGGGGGGGGGGGGGGGGGGGGGGGGGGGGGGGGGGGGGGGGGGGGGGGGGGGGGGGGGGGGGGGGGGGGGGGGGGGGGGGGGGGGGGGGGGGGGGGGGGGGGGGGGGGGGGGGGGGGGGGGGGGGGGGGGGGGGGGGGGGGGGGGGGGGGGGGGGGGGGGGGGGGGGGGGGGGGGGGGGGGGGGGGGGGGGGGGGGGGGGGGGGGGGGGGGGGGGGGGGGGGGGGGGGGGGGGGGGGGGGGGGGGGGGGGGGGGGGGGGGGGGGGGGGGGGGGGGGGGGGGGGGGGGGGGGGGGGGGGGGGGGGGGGGGGGGGGGGGGGGGGGGGGGGGGGGGGGGGGGGGGGGGGGGGGGGGGGGGGGGGGGGGGGGGGGGGGGGGGGGGGGGGGGGGGGGGGGGGGGGGGGGGGGGGGGGGGGGGGGGGGGGGGGGGGGGGGGGGGGGGGGGGGGGGGGGGGGGGGGGGGGGGGGGGGGGGGGGGGGGGGGGGGGGGGGGGGGGGGGGGGGGGGGGGGGGGGGGGGGGGGGGGGGGGGGGGGGGGGGGGGGGGGGGGGGGGGGGGGGGGGGGGGGGGGGGGGGGGGGGGGGGGGGGGGGGGGGGGGGGGGGGGGGGGGGGGGGGGGGGGGGGGGGGGGGGGGGGGGGGGGGGGGGGGGGGGGGGGGGGGGGGGGGGGGGGGGGGGGGGGGGGGGGGGGGGGGGGGGGGGGGGGGGGGGGGGGGGGGGGGGGGGGGGGGGGGGGGGGGGGGGGGGGGGGGGGGGGGGGGGGGGGGGGGGGGGGGGGGGGGGGGGGGGGGGGGGGGGGGGGGGGGGGGGGGGGGGGGGGGGGGGGGGGGGGGGGGGGGGGGGGGGGGGGGGGGGGGGGGGGGGGGGGGGGGGGGGAATTCGGAGAAGATTCTAATATTATTCATAGATAGACTTGATCATAAACCCACAATTCACTGGTCTCAACAAACACACCGCAAAAAGAAGAAGATTACATCGAATAGATCTCCACAAGAGAGGGGGAGAACTTTGTATTGAGATCCAAAGAGAGAGAAGAAGCCATCTAGCTACTAACTATGGACCCGAAGGTCTGAGGTAAACTACTCACACTTCATCGGAGAGGCTATGGTGATGTAGAAGCCCTCCGTGATGACGGCCCTCTCCGGCGGAGCTCCGGAATAGGCCCCAAGACGGGATCTCGTGGATACAGAAAGTTGCGGCGGTGGAATTAGGTTTTTGGCTCCTCTTCTGATCTTTTGGGGGTACGTAGGTGTATATAGGATGAAGGAGTACGTCGGTGGAGCACCGAGGGGCCCACGAGGCAGGGGGCGCGCCCTAGGGGGTGGGCGCGCCCCCACCCTCGTGACCACCTCTTTGACTCCTTGGAGTAGGGTCCAAGTCTCCTGGATCACGTTCGGTGAGAAAATCACGTTCCCGAAGGTTTTATTCCGTTTGGACTCCGTTTGATATTCTGTTTCTCCGAAATACTGAAATAGGCAAAAACAACAATTCTGGGTTGGGCCTCCGGTTAATAGGTTAGTCCCAAAAATAATATAAAAGTGGAAAATAGTCAATCCCTTCGGGGGGGGGGGGGGGGGGGGGGGGGGGGGGGGGGGGGGGGGGGGGGGGGGGGGGGGGGGGGGGGGGGGGGGGGGGGGGGGGGGGGGGGGGGGGGGGGGGGGGGGGGGGGGGGGGGGGGGGGGGGGGGGGGGGGGGGGGGGGGGGGGGGGGGGGGGGGGGGGGGGGGGGGGGGGGGGGGGGGGGGGGGGGGGGGGGGGGGGGGGGGGGGGGGGGGGGGGGGGGGGGGGGGGGGGGGGGGGGGGGGGGGGGGGGGGGGGGGGGGGGGGGGGGGGGGGGGGGGGGGGGGGGGGGGGGGGGGGGGGGGGGGGGGGGGGGGGGGGGGGGGGGGGGGGGGGGGGGGGGGGGGGGGGGGGGGGGGGGGGGGGGGGGGGGGGGGGGGGGGGGGGGGGGGATCTCAAACTTTTTCAACTTTCACGCAATACATGAGCGTGAGCCATGGACATATCACTATAGGTGGAATAGAATGTTGGTTGTGGAGAATACAAAAAGGAGAAGATAGTCTCACATCAACTAGGCGTATCAACGGGCTATGGAGATGCCCATCAATAGATATCGATGTGAGTGAGTAGGGATTGCCATGCAACGGATGCACTAGAGCTATAAGTATATGAAAGCTCAACAAAATAAACTAAGTGGGTGTGCATCCAACTTGCTTTCTCACGAAGACCTAGGGCACTTGTGAGGAAGCCCATCATTGGAATATACAAGCCAAGTTCTATAATGAAGAATTCCCACTAGTATATGAAAGTGACAACATATGAGACTCTCTTATTATGAAGATCATGGTGCTACTTTGAAGCACAAGTGTGGTAAAAGGATAGTAGCATTGTCCCTTCTCTCTTTTTCTCTCATTTTTTTATTTGGGCCTTTTCTCTTTTTTTATGGCCACTCCTTTTTTTTCGTCCGGAGTCTCATCCCGACTTATGGGGGAATCATAGTCTCCATCATCCTTTCCTCACTGGGACAATGCTCTAATAATGATGATTATCACACTTTTATTTTTCTTACAACTCAACAATTACAACTCAATACTTATAACAAAATATGACTCTATATGAATGCCTTCGGCAGTGTACCGGGATATGTAATGAATCAAGAGCGACATGTATGAAAATTATGAAGGTGGCCTTGCCACAAATACTATGTCAACTACATGTTCATGCAAAAAGCAATATGACAAAAGTAATACGTGCCATATGAACGGAACGGTGGAAAGTTGCATGGCAATATATCTCGGAATGGCTATGGAAATGCCATGATAGGTAGGTATGGTGGCTGTTTTGAGGAAGGTATATGGTACCGGCGAAAGTTGCGCGGCACAAGAGAGGCTAATAATGGTGGAAGGGTGAGAGTGCGTGTAATCCATGGACTCAACATTAATCAAAAGAACTCATGCACTTGTTGCAAAAATTTAGAAGTCATCAAAAATCAAGTACTACGCGCATGCTCCTAGGGGGATAGATTGGTAGGAAAAGACCATCGCTCGTCCCCGACTGCCACTCATAAGGAAGACAATCAATAAATAAAATTGTGCTCCGACCTCATCACAAAGTGGTTCACCATACGTGCATGCTACGGGAATCACAAACTTCAACACAAGCATTCTTTAAATTCATAATCACCCCAACTATCATTTCTTTGATATTATCACCTCCATATCTCAAAACAATTATCAAGTATCAAACTTATCTTAGTATTCAACGCACTCAAAAGAAAGTTTCACATATCTTGAATACCAAGTATATTATCTTTAAGAAAATTACCATGCTATTAACGACTCTCAAAATAATCTAAGTGAAGCATGAGAGTTCAATAGTTTATTTAAAACAACAGCAAATCTGGGTTGGGCCTCCGGTTAATAGGTTAGTCCCAAAAATAATATAAAAGTGGATAATAAAGTCCAATATTGCCTAAAACAGTAGATAAAGTAGCATGGAGCAATCAAAAATTATAGATACGTTGGAGACGTATCAAGCATCCCAAGCTTAATTCCTGCTCGTCCTCGAGTAGGTAAATGATAAAAAGAGAATTTTTGATGCGGAGTGATACTTTGGCATAATTTCAGTGTAAATCTTCGTAAACGTGGTACGGATATTCAGATCCGAAAGATTCATGACAAAAGTTCATATTGACATAAAAGTAATAATACTTCAAGCATACAAATTAAAGCAATCATGTCTTCTCAAAATAGCATGGCCAAAGAAAGTTATCCCTACAAAATCATATAGTCTGGCTAAGCTCTATCTTCATCGGGGGGGGGGGGGGGGGGGGGGGGGGGGGGGGGGGGGGGGGGGGGGGGGGGGGGGGGGGGGGGGGGGGGGGGGGGGGGGGGGGGGGGGGGGGGGGGGGGGGGGGGGGGGGGGGGGGGGGGGGGGGGGGGGGGGGGGGGGGGGGGGGGGGGGGGGGGGGGGGGGGGGGGGGGGGGGGGGGGGGGGGGGGGGGGGGGGGGGGGGGGGGGGGGGGGGGGGGGGGGGGGGGGGGGGGGGGGGGGGGGGGGGGGGGGGGGGGGGGGGGGGGGGGGGGGGGGGGGGGGGGGGGGGGGGGGGGGGGGGGGGGGGGGGGGGGGGGGGGGGGGGGGGGGGGGGGGGGGGGGGGGGGGGGGGGGGGGGGGGGGGGGGGGGGGGGGGGGGGGGGGGGGGGGGGGGGGGGGGGGGGGGGGGGGGGGGGGGGGGGGGGGGGGGGGGGGGGGGGGGGGGGGGGGGGGGGGGGGGGGGGGGGGGGGGGGGGGGGGGGGGGGGGGGGGGGGGGGGGGGGGGGGGGGGGGGGGGGGGGGGGGGGGGGGGGGGGGGGGGGGGGGGGGGGGGGGGGGGGGGGGGGGGGGGGGGGGGGGGGGGGGGGGGGGGGGGGGGGGGGGGGGGGGGGGGGGGGGGGGGGGGGGGGGGGGGGGGGGGGGGGGGGGGGGGGGGGGGGGGGGGGGGGGGGGGGGGTGCCCGAATTATTAAAAATCACCAGTATGTGATAAAATACTGATTCCAATTGCTGCTTATCAATAAACAAATTGTCTAGGTCGTCCAATTTTGGTAGATTTTTTGGAGTTCCAGAAGTTTGCGTTAGTTACAGACTACTACAGACTGTTCTGTTTTTGACAGATTCTGTTTTTCGTGTGTTGTTTGCTTATTTTGATGAATTTATGGCTAGTAAAATAGTTTATAATCCATACAGAAGTTGGAATACAGTAGGTTTAACATGAATATAAATAAAGAATGAGTTCATTACAGTACCTTGAAGTGGTCTTTTGTTTTCTTTCTCTAACGGAGCTCACGAGATTTCTATTGAGTTTTGTGTTGTGAAGTTTTCAAGTTTTGGGTGAATTCTTTTGATGGATTATGGAACAAGGAGTGGAAAGAGCCTAAGCTTGGGGATGCCCATGGCATCCCCAAGATAATCTAAGGACACCAAAAAGTCAAAGCTTGGGGATGCCCCGGAAGGCATCCCCTCTTTCGTCTACTTCCATCGATAATTTACTTGGAGCTATATTTTTATGGGGGGGGGGGGGGGGGGGGGGGGGGGGGGGGGGGGGGGGGGGGGGGGGGGGGTTTTGCTTGGAGCGTCTTGTATTATTTGTGTCTTTGTGTCTTAGTATGCCACTATCATCCTTGCTGTACACACCTTTTGAGAGAGCCATACGTGAATTAAAATTTGATAGAATACTCTATGTGATTCACTTATATCTTTTGAGCTAAGTAGTTTTGCTCTATGTGCTTCACTTATATTTTTTGAGCGTTATATTTTTGCTCTATGTGCTTCACTTAGATCTTTTAGAGCACGGCGGTCGATTTGTTTTAAAGAAACTATTGATCTCTCATGCTTCACTTAAATTATTTTGAGAGTCTCTTAATAGCATGGTAATTTGCTTAATAATAATATGCTTGGTATTCAAGATTTGTGAAACTTTCTTTTGAGTGTGTTGAATACTAAGAAAAGATTGAAGCTTGAAAATTGTTTTGAGATATGGAGGTGATAATATTAAAGTCATGCTAGTTGAGTAGTTGTGAATTTAAAGAATACTTGTGTTAAAAGTTTGTGATTCCCGTAGCATGCACGTATGGTGAACCGTTATGTGATGAGGTCGGAGCATGATTTATTTATTGATTGTCTTCCTTATGAGTGGCGGTCGGGGACGAGCGATGGTCTTTTCCTACCAATCTATCCCCCTAGGAGCATGCGCATAATACTTTGCTTTGATAACTTCTAGATTTTTAGAATAAGTATATGAGTTCTTTATGACTAATGTTGAGTCCATGGATCATACGCACTCTCACCCTTCCACCTTTGCTAGCCTCTCTAATACTACACACTTTTCACCGGTATCATACACCTACCATATACCTTCCTCAAAACAGCCACCATACCTACCTATTATGGCATTTCCATAGCCATTCCGAGATATATTGCCATGCAACTTTCCACCATCTAGTTTATCATGACACATGCCATCATTGTCATATTGCATATCCCGGTACACCGCCGGAGGCATTCATATAGAGGGGGGGGGGGGGGGGGGGGGGGGGGGGGGGGGGGGGGGGGGGGGGGGGGGGGGGGGGGGGGGGGGGGGGGGGGGGGGGGGGGGGGGGGGGGGGGGGGGGGGGGGGGGGGGGGGGGGGGGGGGGGGGGGGGGGGGGGGGGGGGGGGGGGGGGGGGGGGGGGGGGGGGGGGGGGGGGGGGGGGGGGGGGGGGGGGGGGGGGGGGGGGGGGGGGGGGGGGGGGGGGGGGGGGGGGGGGGGGGGGGGGGGGGGGGGGGGGGGGGGGGGGGGGGGGGGGGGGGGGGGGGGGGGGGGGGGGGGGGGGGGGGGGGGGGGGGGGGGGGGGGGGGGGGGGGGGGGGGGGGGGGGGGGGGGGGGGGGGGGGGGGGGGGGGGGGGGGGGGGGGGGGGGGGGGGGGGGGGGGGGGGGGGGGGGGGGGGGGGGGGGGGGGGGGGGGGGGGGGGGGGGGGGGGGGGGGGGGGGGGGGGGGGGGGGGGGGGGGGGGGGGGGGGGGGGGGGGGGGGGGGGGGGGGGGGGGGGGGGGGGGGGGGGGGGGGGGGGGGGGGTTCTCCTTTTTGTCTTCTCCACAACCACCATTCTATTCCACCTATAGTGTTATATCCACGACTCACGCTCATGTATTACGTGAAGATTGAAAAAGTTTTGAAAAAGTTAGAGTATGAAACAATTGCTTGGCTTGTCATCGGGGTTGTGCATGATTTAAATACTTTGTGTGGTGAAGATAGAGCATAGCCAGACTATATGATTTTGTAGGGATAACTTTCTTTGGCCATGTTATTTTGAGAAGACATAATTGCTTTTTTAGTATGCTTGAAGTATTATTATTTTCTATGTCAACATAAACTTTTGTCTTGAATCTTTCTAATATGAATATTCATACCACAATTAAGAAGATTTGCATTGAAATTATGCCAAGTAGCACTCTGCATCAAAAATTCTCTTTTTATCATTTACCTACTCGAGGACGAGCAGGAATTAAGCTTGGGGATGCCTGATACGTCTCCAACGTATCTATAATTTTTGATTGCTCCATGCTATATTATCTACTGTTTTGGACTATATTGGGCTTTATTTTCCACTTTTATATTATTTTTGGGACTAACCTATTAACCGGAGGTCCAGCCCAGAATTGCTGTTTTTTTGCCTATTTCAGTGTTTCGGATAAACAGAATATCAAGCGGAGTCCAAACGGAATAAAATCTTTGGAAACGTGATTTTCTCACTGAACGTGATCTAGGAGACTTGGACCCTACCGCAAGGGATCAAAGAGGTGGTCACGAGGGTGGGGGGCGCCCCCCTAGGGCGCACCCCCCTGCCTCGTGGGCCCCTCGGTGCTCCACCGACGTACTCCTTCCTCCTATATATACACACGTACCCCCAAATGATCAGAACAGGAGCCAAAACCCTAATTCCACCGCCGCAACTTTCTGTATCCACGAGACCCCATCTTGGGGCCTGTTCCGGAGCTCCACCGGAAGAGGGCCGTCATCATGGAGGGCTTCTACATCATCCTAGCCCCTCCGATGAAGTGTGAGTAGTTTACCTCAGACCTTCGGGTCCATAGTTAGTAGCTAGATGGCTTCTTCTCTCTCTTTGAATCTCAATACAAAGTTATCCCCCTCTCTTGTGGAGATCTATTCGATGTAATCTTCTTTTTGCGTGTGTTTGTTGAGACCGATGAATTGTGGGTTTATGATCAAGTCTATCTATGAATAATATTTGAATCTTCTCTGAATTCTTTTATGCATGATTGGTTATCTTTGCAAGTCTCTTTGAATTATCTGTATGGTTTGGCCAACTAGATTGGTAGTTCTTGCCATGGGAGAAGTGTTTAGCTTTGGGTTCGATCTTGCGGTGTCCTTACCCAGTGACAGAAGGGGCAGCGGGGGGGGGGGGGGGGGGGGGGGGGGGGGGGGGGGGGGGGGGGGGGGGGGGGGGGGGGGGGGGGGGGGGGGGGGGGGGGGGGGGGGGGGGGGGGGGGGGGGGGGGGGGGGGGGGGGGGGGGGGGGGGGGGGGGGGGGGGGGGGGGGGGGGGGGGGGGGGGGGGGGGGGGGGGGGGGGGGGGGGGGGGGGGGGGGGGGGGGGGGGGGGGGGGGGGGGGGGGGGGGGGGGGGGGGGGGGGGGGGGGGGGGGGGGTATATCATATTGCTTGTGTTTATCCCTCTACATCATGTCATCTTGCCTAATGCGTTGCTCTGTTCTTATGAACTTAATACTCTAGATGCGGTCGATGTGTGGAGTAATAGTAGTAGATGCAGAATTGTTTCAGTCGACTTGTCACGGACGTGATGCCTATATACATGATCATGCCTAGATATTCTCATAACTATGCACTTTTCTATCAATTGCTCGACAGTAATTTGTTCACCCACCGTAATACTTATGCTATCTTGAGAGAAGCCACTAGTGAAACCTATGGCCCCCGGTTCTATTTTCCATCATATAAGTTTCCAATCTATTTTTACTTTGCAATCTTTACTTTCAATCTATATCATGAAAATACCAAAAAATATTTATCTTATTATCTCTATTAGATCTCACTTTTGCAAGTGGCCGTGAAGGGATTGACAACCCCTTTATCGCGTTGGTTGCAAGGTTCTTATTTGTTTGTGTAGGTACAAGGCGACTTGGGTGTAGTCTCCTACTGGATTGATACCTTGGTTCTAAAAAACGGAGGGAAATACTTACGCTACTTTGATGCATCACCCTTTGGAAGAGATTGTTCAGTTTGTACAGGAAGTGCATCCAGTTTTTTTTCTTAACCCTCTCAATTGTTTAGCACATGCTATGTGGGTGAAATTATGATACCATGCCAAGTTTCAACCTTTTCAGAATTCATTTGCAGTGCTTTTCAATATCGGGGTCATTTAGCTCAAAAAAAATCACTAAATGCATGAAAAATATCAAATGAAGTGAGAAAAGGGTTGAAAATTGATGATGTGGCTTTGAATGGTGCATATTGAACGCACAAAAAGTCTAGAGTTAAAATAAGCCAAAAAATGAAATCCCTTTGTAATAGATGAGTTTTCGTC
>JAAAWM010008443.1:0-14130 GCA_036873465.1 Thinopyrum obtusiflorum
AATTCAAATTTTGGTGGAAATTTCCCAGGGTACATCGTTGCATAATTTAACATTGCTTGCTAATTTGGGCACACAAAAGAGCGTATAGCAGACAGACCACACTTACTGAATCGAGGAATTTTAGTAATTACACAGAGCCAGTTGACCTAAACATTGCTCTAGCAAAAGACCAGCATTAAAAACAAAGCCTAAGTACGCATAATTAAAAATCCGTCGCCGCGCCGGCCTATGCATCGCCGGTGTGAGATGAGACATCGATGACTTATCCTAGCGACATGCCGCCGTTGGTGGACTTCACGTCCCCCTGCTGAAGTCCACCGCGTCCTCGTCCTCGTCCTTGTCCTCGGCGCCGCCCTCAAGGTTGTAGTACTCGTAGTAGTGGCTGCGCCAGAGCTCGCGTTGGTACTCCACCGCCGATTCCTTGATGGACAGACTCTTCTATACCTCGACCTCGGCCACACGCAACTCCTCCTCCCAGCGCTCCTCGATCTCCGCCACCTCCTACATCTCCAGCTCCCGCTCGGCGACCTCATGAGGAAGCAGGTTCTCCATGGCCACCGCCACCTTTTCAGACGTGGGTTGCATGTTGGAGTCCGAGGTGGCCTGGAATATCTTGGCATGTGCATCCTCGATCTTGGAGTGGATGGCCTCGACCCGGGCCAGGGCGACATCAGCGGCACGGACGGCAGCTCGAGCGCTCTCGGCATTTGCAGCCGCCGTCGCAGCAGCAGCTGCAGCCGTCTCGGCTGCTGCAACTGCCCTGTCGGCTGCCGCAGACGCCCTCTCAACGGAAGCGGCCGCGCTCAATGCGGATGCGGCGGCACTCTCGGCGTAGGCGGCCACGCTCTCGGCGGCGCTCGGAAGGGGGGGACGCGGCCATCGTACGGGCCTTCACGAAGCGTTTCCACGGCGTCATCTTTGCAAGAAGGGGGTGCGGGAATGGGGATCGGGTGGATCTGGGGGTTGCCGGCACTAGAGCAGACGAGTCGGCGAAGCTTAAGGAGGGAGACTTAAGTAGACCCAGATATTTTCATCACAAACGGTTCCTAGAAAACAACTGTGTGTGATGTTGTAGATATTTTTTAGCCGTGAAAGACGAATTTGGAATAAAGTGCCAACGGATGGTGTTTTAAATGAATGAGAAATTTTGGAGTACTATACAACTGTCATGTCAAATTTTGGAAAATTTCAGGGGTCATTTGACCTTCTAAGACATTTAAGTGATTTTCTAGCCATTTAATGACCGTAATTGAAATTTGAACTACATGTACATGCAACAGCTAACCATAACGGTTTGAAAACTCATATTTCGTGTACTTGTGTGCGATTTAATTCCATGTGCAGTAAATTGGAAGGAATTTTCAAACATATTGGTCTAACGGCTATGACATAATTAAGCATGGAGTGACATGGCATTTTAATTCCAAAAAATAAAAAAAATCAGAAACACATGAAACCTTGGTTGATGTAATGTTATGCGACCAAGATGACGTGGTGAAAAAATTGGCATGTTTGACCAAAGTTTGGACACACACCCCTCACAAACCGGAGCAACTCACTAGAAGGTTCGTGGTTCTGAGAGGGAACAATGCATGTTTGATGACGAACGGGAGATAGCTTCCTCTTACGGCCTTCAATTTTTTTCTACGTCTAACGTGCACTACTACAACTGTAATGTGAATTTTTTGAAAATTCTAGGGGTCATTTGACCTTTTAAAGACATTTAAGTGATTTTCTAGCCATTTAATGACCATAATTCAAATTTGAACTACATCTACATGCAATGCCTAACCAAAACGGTTTGAAAAATCATATTTGTGTACTTGTGTGCGAGTTAATTCCATGTGCAGTAAATTAGAAGGAATTTTCAAACATATTGGTCTCACGACATGGACACATGCATACGTATGCATGGAGTGACATGGCATTTTAATTCAAAAAAAATAGAAAAATGATCAAAAACACATGAAACCTTGGTTGATGTAATATCATGCCACCAAGATGATGTGGTAAAGAAATTGGCATGTTTGACGAACGTTTGGACACACACCCCTCACAAACCGGAGCAACTCGCTAGAAGGTTCGGGGTTCTGAGAGGGAACAATGCATGTTTGATGACGAACGGGAGATAGCTTCCTCTTACGGCCTTCAAATTTTTTCCTATGTTTAACGTGCAACTGTCATGTGAAAATTTGGTAAATTTCAGGGGTCATTTGACCTTCTAAAGACATTTAAGTGATTTTCTAAACATTTAATGACCGTAATTCAAATTTTAACTACATCTACATGCAATGCCTAACCAAAACGGTTTGAAAAATCATATTTTTGTGTACTTGTGTGCGAGTTAATTCCATGTGCAGTAAATTAGAAGGAATTTTCAAACATATTGGTGTCAAGGCATGGGCACATGCATGGAGTGCCATGGCATTTTAATTCCAAAAAATAAAAAAATGATCAGAAAAACATGAAACCTTGCTTGATTTAATGTCATGCCACCAAGATGATGTGGTAAAAAAATTGGCCTGTTTGACGAAAGTTTGGACACACACCCCTCACAAACCGGAGCAACGCACTAGAAGATTCGTGGTTCCGAGAGGGAACAATGCATGTTTGCTGACGGACGGGAGATAGCTTCCTCTTACGGCCTTCAAATTTTTTTCCTACGTTTAACGTGCACTAATACAACTGTCATGTGAAAATTTGGAAATTTTCAGGGGTCATTTGACCTTTTAAAGACATTTAAGTGATTTGCTAACCATTTAATGACCGTAATTCAAATTTGAACTACATCTACATGCAACGCCTAACCAAAACGGTTTAAAAAATCATATTTTTGTGTACTTGTGTGCGAGTTAAAAAATTATCAGACGATGTAAATATCTGGTGTTCAGAAAATAAAATGTAAATATCTGGCAAGACAACCGGCCCCCACACGATTGGCACTCTATCTCGTGCCTCGAGGTTTGGTAGGTGATTGGCGGGGATCATTAATCAGACACTGTTCTATATTGGAAACCGTCAGCTATTATGTTCACACACGGATTTGTTGCGGGAATTGTGTGTAATTCAAACTATGGTACTCGTAAATTCCGGCGACCGGCGTGTGTACTGTCCCCGTCGATCTAGATTCCGGCCGCCAATAAATACTGCCTTGCTCACGTCGTCCCGCCTGCATTCTCATCTACATCCTCCCCTTGCTCGCCCTCTCTCTCTCTCTCTCTCTCTCTCTCTCTCTCTCTCTCTCTCTCTTTCTCTCTCTCTCTCTTTCTCTCTCTCTCTCTCTCTCACAAATTTCTGCCATGGCACCGCCGGTCTGCCCACGCGCCGACGAGGAGTCGCCACCCCCCGAGGACACTCACTCAATTAGCAGCGACGAGGACCCCTATGCGCCGCCTGACGAGGTTGCGCCGGACCCCCCAACTTTAGATTGGTTTTGGGGCCAGTACAATCTTTGTCTGTGGAAGTTGCTGCCACCGGCTAAGAAAGCCAGGCAAGTGGCGTTCAAGAAGGAGATGGCGGAGGCGGAAGCCAGGTACTAGGCGGCCTGTGAAGCCCGTGATGCCGCCTGGAAAAAGGAGGCGGCGGAGCTTTGGGGGCGGGCGCGTCGTCGTGCCGAGGAGGTGTACGAAGACGGGTACTTCGCGAGGAAGGTCATAGGTGCTGGGTGCCTCATCGGTGCGTGGAGGTGGGCCGATAAGCTCCAGCGTGCCACCGACGAGGAGCTCCGGTGGGCGCCCAACGAAATGGCAAGATCGGCCGCGCGCGTCCGCCAGCAAGAGGCATATCGGTACGTCAAGCGCTGTGAGGCGGAGGAGTCAGAGTACTGCCTCCGCACTGGGAAGACGCCGCGCACCAGGGAGCTGCTGGCGAGGGGCTGCCGGAATACTGGCCCCAGGAGGGATTATTAGTTTTAGTATTGTTGGGGGGGGGGGGGGGGGGGGGGGGGGGGGGGGGGGGGGGGGGGGGGGGGGGGGGGGGGGGGGGGGGGGGGGGGGGGGGGGGGGGGGGGGGGGGGGGGGGGGGGGGGGGGGGGGGGGGGGGGGGGGGGGGGGGGGGGGGGGGGGGGGGGGGGGGGGGGGGGGGGGGGGGGGGGGGGGGGGGGGGGGGGGGGGGGGGGGGGGGGGGGGGGGGGGGGGGGGGGGGGGGGGGGGGGGGGGGGGGGGGGGGGGGGGGGGGGGGGGGGGGGGGGGGGGGGGGGGGGGGGGGGGGGGGGGGGGGGGGGGGGGGGGGGGGGGGGGGGGGGGGGGGGGGGGGGGGGGGGGGGGGGGGGGGGGGGGGGGGGGGGGGGGGGGGGGGGGGGGGGGGGGGGGGGGGGGGGGGGGGGGGGGGGGGGGGGGGGGGGGGGGGGGGGGGGGGGGGGGGGGGGGGGGGGGGGGGGGGGGGGGGGGGGGGGGGGGGGGGGGGGGGGGGGGGGGGGGGGGGGGGGGGGGGGGGGGGGGGGGGGGGGGGGGGGGGGGGGGGGGGGGGGGGGGGGGGGGGGGGGGGGGGGGGGGGGGGGGGGGGGGGGGGGGGGGGGGGGGGGGGGGGGGGGGGGGGGGGGGGGGGGGGGGGGGGGGGGGGGGGGGGGGGGGGGGGGGGGGGGGGGGGGGGGGGGGGGGGGGGGGGGGGGGGGGGGGGGGGGGGGGGGGGGGGGGGGGGGGGGGGGGGGGGGGGGGGGGGGGGGGGGGGGGGGGGGGGGGGGGGGGGGGGGGGGGGGGGGGGGGGGGGGGGGGGGGGGGGGGGGGGGGGGGGGGGGGGGGGGGGGGGGGGGGGGGGGGGGGGGGGGGGGGGGGGGGGGGGGGGGGGGGGGGGGGGGGGGGGGGGGGGGGGGGGGGGGGGGGGGGGGGGGGGGGGGGGGGGGGGGGGGGGGGGGGGGGGGGGGGGGGGGGGGGGGGGGGGGGGGGGGGGGGGGGGGGGGGGGGGGGGGGGGGGGGGGGGGGGGGGGGGGGGGGGGGGGGGGGGGGGGGGGGGGGGGGGGGGGGGGGGGGGGGGGGGGGGGGGGGGGGGGGGGGGGGGGGGGGGGGGGGGGGGGGGGGGGGGGGGGGGGGGGGGGGGGGGGGGGGGGGGGGGGGGGGGGGGGGGGGGGGGGGGGGGGGGGGGGGGGGGGGGGGGGGGGGGGGGGGGGGGGGGGGGGGGGGGGGGGGGGGGGGGGGGGGGGGGGGGGGGGGGGGGGGGGGGGGGGGGGGGGGGGGGGGGGGGGGGGGGGGGGGGGGGGGGGGGGGGGGGGGGGGGGGGGGGGGGGGGGGGGGGGGGGGGGGGGGGGGGGGGGGGGGGGGGGGGGGGGGGGGGGGGGGGGGGGGGGGGGGGGGGGGGGGGGGGGGGGGGGGGGGGGGGGGGGGGGGGGGGGGGGGGGGGGGGGGGGGGGGGGGGGGGGGGGGGGGGGGGGGGGGGGGGGGGGGGGGGGGGGGGGGGGGGGGGGGGGGGGGGGGGGGGGGGGGGGGGGGGGGGGGGGGGGGGGGGGGGGGGGGGGGGGGGGGGGGGGGGGGGGGGGGGGGGGGGGGGGGGGGGGGGGGGGGGGGGGGGGGGGGGGGGGGGGGGGGGGGGGGGGGGGGGGGGGGGGGGGGGGGGGGGGGGGGGGGGGGGGGGGGGGGGGGGGGGGGGGGGGGGGGGGGGGGGGGGGGGGGGGGGGGGGGGGGGGGGGGGGGGGGGGGGGGGGGGGGGGGGGGGGGGGGGGGGGGGGGGGGGGGGGGGGGGGGGGGGGGGGGGGGGGGGGGGGGGGGGGGGGGGGGGGGGGGGGGGGGGGAGCACGATCTCGAGCTCCAAGTTGGCTATTTCATCGGAGATCACCAGCTCGAGGATGCGACGGCCATGTTCCTCTACTGCGCCCAGGTGGACACCTGGGCCAATGAGGCGGTCGCGCCTATGGACCAGCGCGTTGGCATCCAGCGGGCCACGCACAAGGCGAATGGCGGCACCCATGCGAACGGCGCGGCGGGCGTCCGGTGCAAGTACGGCGCGGCCGGCCTCTGGTGCAAGTACGGCGCTGAGGGCCTGTGCCCACTCCTAGCGAGGAATGGGGGTACTGACGGGACGTGTAACCAGCTGCGACGCCGTGTCGACAGCAGGCAAGCGCCGACGGATCCGCTCTTGCTGTGCGGCGCGCGGTGCCTCTCGCTCTACGGCGCTCCAACGGTCTCGCCGTGCGGCGAGCCGCAGCCTATCGGCGCGGACGCGCCTAGCTTGCTCTGCGGCGCGCCATCGATCATGTTGTGTGGCGAGCTGCAGCCTGTCGGCGCTGACATGCCTATCTTGATCCACGGCGCTCAAGCGCCATGCGCCAAAGGTCTGCTCAACCCTGGCGATGACGCGCATCACGGCGTCGTCCATCGCGCTGCCGGGGAGCGCCTCGGCCTCGACGGGCCGTGGCCCTGCTCATTTTCCTCGTCGACGAGGTTGATGGCAGAGGCGGCGCTTTGGTGGGTTGGCATGCTTGGAAAAGGTGGATGTGCTATAGGCTGCGCTTGTCGCCTCCGTGCGTCGCGCGCCCCCTATGCGCAATATAGCAGGGTGGCGGGAAACAGGTGAGGAAATGGCGGGAAACAGTGGCGTGTTCATAAAACGCCATCAATTAATGGGAACTTAGCATCGAGCTAGCACAAGAAGTAGATGATGATTAGATGAACACAGACCACACTAGGGAACCCGTCGGTGATGAATTCATCAATCCCAAATGGTTGAATACTAGCATGCGTTTGCCCACAACACACACAGCCTATTCCATCACAAATAGGTCGGATGGATCAACTGTATGCCACGTATCGCACATTGTCAAAAAGTAATGCGGTAGACCTTCTTTAACATGTGTTAAAAAATAAAAAAATAAAAAACAAGGACCTCGAGGTTAAATTAGTTGAGGGAATGGGGCATTTCGGTCATTTGACCAAAATGACCCATCCCATGACCTAATTTAACACCGACACAACTTCCCATCCAGTCACCCATCCGATGGCTGCTCCAGCCTGAGCACACTTAACTTGACAGTTTTCTTACATGAGCTACTGGTGGAACAACTAGTCCTTGCTGATAGGAATGCCTCTTCACATCCTTATGGCGTATCCGGATGACCACCCGTCCCACAATGGCCAATAGATGTTGTGTAGACAGAGCATATCACATACGTCTTATTAGAAGCAATCGTCTGCATTATTATCGGTCTTCGCACACATTTGTGATTACAGACCTGTTTGCCGCGTATCACACACATCCTGTTATATTGAACCGTTTCTGTTCTCTTGCCTAATCACAAACAGTTCATCCGAGTGAACCGTATGCTGTACATCGCACGCACCTTGATCGGGCTGACCGTTTCTTTTGTGTTGCCTAATCACAAACAGTTCATCCGAGTGAACCGTATGCTGTACATCGCACACAGCTTCATCTGGCTGCCCGTTTCTTTTGTTCCTCCTCATCGCAAACAATTAATTGAGCTGAACCGTATGCCCTGCATCGCACACGCAACTAAAATCTGAATCGTGTTTGATGCATCCTCCGTCGCAAACGTTTTGCACCTTTTTTGACGGTTATTTTACACCACCGTTTGCGATTATAGCATCGCACACAGTTTCGTCGAAGGGTCTATGATCGTAGTGTCGCGTTAGCAGCATCCTATAGTAGTGTTAGGTGCTGCAATGATCACACATGTTGTTTCAGTGTTGCTTCACTGATAAGTCATGCTACTTTTTCTCACCAGTTTAGGTGCTGCAATGATCACACATGTTGTTTCAGTGTTGCTTCACTAATCAGACATGCTGCTTTTTCACTGTTTATTAATCAAATCAAATGCATGCTTTTTCCCACCAGCATGTTTCATTATCCGATGTTTTGAATTGACATTCGACAGGATAGCATAAATTCAAAAAAATGCAAAAAAAAACCTTGGCAAACTATCTATGTTTGTGTAGGAGATCATGTGTGCAAAATTTGAGGTGATTTAGAGGAGGTCAAAGAAATTTAAATTTGACAAATGTGCTCCAAATGAGCTCCCAGGCTAGGGTAAACAACCCATTTGTAATCAAGTTTCTTTGGACCTACTCTAAATGAGCCAAATGTTTTCTATTAACACCTATTCAATCTATATAGTGTAGATTTGAAGTCTCACTATTTTTTGAATTAATCTTCATATATTTACATTTTCTTTTGAAAAAAATATGCTTTAATATAAAAACTATTAATAACACGTTTAAAATATGAAAATGGAAAACTAATTTCAGTTTCTTCTTATTCACTTTGAAATAAAGCTTTGGTGATTTTTTTGATTTTTTTAAAGTTTTCAAAAACAGAAGGTAACCTTACCTCCTCTCCTTGAACTCTATGAAATCTTGTACGTGATAGCTCATATGTGTGAAGGTTTTTTCATCAAAATGACCATAGACCAAGTTTATGATTTTTGGTTGGTAACATGTCACATAAGACAACATTGTGCGCAGGTTATATATTTTTTTGATTTTTTTAAAATTAATGGTGCTTATTTGACCTCGATCGTGCCAGCTAGGATTTTTTTCATGAAAATGACCATAGACCAAGTTTAGTATTTTTCCTCATTAGTGTGTCTTATAAAACGACGAACGACGATGGGTTCATATTTTTTCGATTTTTTAAAATTAGTTATGCTCAGTCAAAGCCTTGGAAACCCTGTTGACCAGCTCAAAACCCCTCTAAACCCTGCGGGGTTTTGCCTAACCCTAGCTCTGAACGTCAGCCGTCCGATCATACCCTGGAGCCAAGAGACAGCCCTCAGATGTGGTCTTCTAGAAGGAATTTGGGGGCCAGGCTGCGTGCAGGCTCCGCGCCGTTGGATCACATGGTCGGCTCCACATCGTTGGATCGTGGGGCGATCTGCGAGAGGCGATCCTGTTGGTTGTGCTCGGCTGCTCGCCCACCACTGACTCCGCGAAAAAAACGTTGTTATTGGGCCCACAAGGAAACCAAGCTCAGGTTGGGCCGTCGAATTGCGTCGTTTTTATGGATCGTTTGCTCTGTTTTTTGTGAACATGTTGGCTCTATTTTTTTGCATCGTTTGAAATTACACAACAATTGGGATTGCATAGAAAATTTAGTTCTTTTTGTTTAATACAAATGCAAAATGACCAAATTTATAAAGGCCAAATTTATTTTTATCATGCAAAATGGCGACAAACTTTTCAAAAATTGTCTCTTTTTGTTCATATAATATATATGACCACGGATTCCCACGCGTGCAATTAGCTTCTTTTTATTCTTCTTCTCAAACCACAGTTTCCCACGCGTGTACACTCCCGATGCTGCGGTGGGTGTGAAAACGGGCTACTTCACATTTGACCCCACTATTGCCACGGCCAAATAACACGTAGCACTACAGCTATTTAAGCCACCCTCTGCCTCTGCCATCCCTCATCCTTCTCCCATCCTCTGCCATCTGCCCTTCTTGCTCTTCGACCCCTTCTCCTTCTTCTGCACATCCCTCAGCCATGCAGTACACTGGACCAACCTACCGCTTCCCACCCATCGTGCCGGAGAGGCTCTACCCTACCAACATGTATGTTGAGCGAACACTACGTGTGTAGGCGATATCAAGGTGGAGGACCACAAGGAACTTCACCGAGTTCTTCCTCATGTCCGGCCAGCACCACCTCCCGCGGGAATCTCCAATGATGTTCCGCGTCGAGGAGGTCATCCAAAACGGGGTGGTGGTTTCTCTCCTTGCCCACTTCACCAACACATTCGACGCCTTCTACCTCCTCGGCCGGGTGTTTTGGTGTGGCTGTGAGTTCAGCGCTTTCACCACCCACAACAGGTTCACGGAGTACACCAAGATCTTCCCCACCGCGTCGCGCATGCACACTCTTTCGTACCCCATCGATGTCGCCCTGGAGGAGCAGTGAAAAGGGCGCCCGGAGGAGGAGCGAGGTGGAGAAGGCGGCGGCTAGTGTTCTAAACCCTCTATCTTTTTTTAGTCTATGTTATGTTAAGTTGTAATTGAACTATGTTGGAGTTGCTATGGGCTTGTTGGCCCTTTTATTAAGTTCTATTATTAAGTTTTCTATCTATTCTATTATTAAGTTCTTCCTAGTTTGAACTATGTGATCGTGCTATGGGCTTGTTAGCCCTATCTACATATTGGGACTACATATTTGTTGATTGTTTTCTTAGAGAGCTCGCTTTGTTAGTAACCACCTAGTGCATGCAGCCACAACAAACACTTCTATTTTTTACACAAGCCACAAATATGTAGCCACCTAGCTAGAAGAGAAGAACCAGCAGCAGTGACCGTCGCTGCATCCGTGGCGTCTAGCGTGCAAGAAACTACTCGGTCAGTGCATCATGGCGGACGCATTGGCGCACGCAGGCTCGGTCGGCGCATCGTGGCGGCGCGCATCAATGCATGCAGGCAGGATTTGTTGGGTGCATGCATAGCAGGCTTCTGTCCTGGCAGCGCGCGCAGGCGTTTAATGCAAGGGACGGCCCAACGAAACCACGGCCCAACAGTCGAACAGCGACACCGCCCAACGCGGCTCCACTTGACAGGTCCAACGGACGACACAGTCCAGCGCGGCTCCACTCGTTAGAGTTAACGGTCAAGCCATTGACCCACTGGAAACGTCCGTTGTGACTAGTTCGGAGGGTTTCAGGCAAGGGAGTGGGGAAAACTGAGCAAAAGTTAAGAGCGCGGGGATGAATGAGTAGAGCTAAGGAACCAGGGGCACAGATGTAAAAATCCCTATAAAATAAGAGAGAAAAGGCATAAGTATTGTGATATAATGTGTAATAACAGCGCATAATGCAATAAATATCAATATAAAAGCATGATGCAAAATGGACGTATCAGTGGCCATAGTGGGGGTATCATAGCCGGTATCATGCACTCGGGAATAGCAAATATGATGATGTGGCAAGGAATTAAAGAAGGGAGAGTGGACTAGAGTAACATAGGTAAATACCGTAACATAATAAATGATATACTACTTTGTGTCATGCGTGGCCATAAATACGGTCATCTATGATACTACTCTATGATACTATGCACTATGAAGGTACGTAGTATCATACACTAGTATCATATGCATGATACTAGTATATGATACTCCCCACTATAAGGCTGGCCATAGTGTGATATCATAGCCGGTATCATGCACTAGGAAATAACAAGTATGCTGATGTGGCAAAGAATTAAAGAAGATAGAGAGGGTTAGAGTAACATATAGGTAGATAATGTATCATGTTAAATGCGATGCTAATTTGTGTCATGCATGACAATAAATATGATCATCTATGATACTACTCTATTATACTATGCACTATAATTAAAGGTAGTATCATACACTAGTATCATATATATGCATGATACTAGTATATGATACTCTCCACTATGAGTAGCCTAAGTATAGCCTAACTAAAACACCCACATGTAGTTGTAGTAGGGTTTTGACTTTATATGCACTAAATGCAAGGTAAGTGCAAAAAATGACTTAAACATAGCAGACGAGACCTGAAATGGGCCAGAAAATCAAATCAAGGGTATAGCTTCTTTTTACCATGATTTTTTTCGAGGCGGAACGATGTAGTAACTGACAATTTGGAGTTTGAAGTGCCGCGTCTCCTTTTGGAAACTATGATCCTTCTTGTGAGATGCTTCGGTATGGAAGGTGCAAGCACCAAAACTTGTGCCAAACTTTACCAAAATTTTCCACGCGATCGTGAGAGCACGCCACAGTGACACAATGATTTTCGTTATTTCCGGACTCTATATGCATTTCCTGAAATTAAATAACCAGCAAGGCCAACGCCTGTGGCCGCACCCTGCGGCCAAACTGTTTGAAGTTTTTTCTCGTTTCTCGGACAATGAATGAAAACTCGCAAAGTGACACACAGATGATCTTGCTAACACCCACGTGTAGTTGCGACTATATGGGGGGGGGGGGGGGGGGGGGGGGGGGGGGGGGGGGGGGGGGGGGGGGATATATATAATGACTCAAAAATAGCAAACGAAATCTCTTTTTTTTTGCATATTGAAAGTTTGAGATTCCTAGCCAGGCCTGCCGCTTGGTAAAATGCACCAAAAAATTGAACCATAGCGTACAATCGTGATTTCTTACAGTGGAAGAAAAATTGGAGGCGAAATGATGAACTCATGTTTTCAAATAGCACACGGTTCACTCACGAAAGCCGTGTGCCTACTAAACCATGGCGGATGCCCCCCCGCTGCCACGCGCGCGATCTGGGTCGTGCATTCTGATTGGCTAGAACCCAAACCCCACGGATCGTACGTCTGCACCATTGGATTCTCCTTGATCGAACGGCGATCCTCATCCCTTTCAACAGCACATGCAGTTCCGGTTGTGATTATATTTATATCCACAAATTGCACGTTAAATTCAAAAAATGTCTTAAATATAGCAAAAGATACCTGAAATGCGTTGGAAAATCAAACCCGTGGTATAATGGTGATTGTGTACCGTGAAATTTTTTATGAGGCCAAACGATGAAGTCACAGGCCACTAGAGTTTGAATTGACATGTCTCCTTTTGGAAACCATGGTCTAGATGCTCCGGTTTGGAAGGAGTGATCATCAAAACTTGTGCCAAATTTTTCCCCAGGGTCGTGAGAGCACGCCACGGGCACACACCGATTTTGATGATGTCTGGACTCCATCTGAATTCCTGATGTCTGCTAGACTACGTCGATATTTCCCCAAAGAGGAAGGGATGATGCAGCACAGCGACGGTAGGTATTTCCCTCAGTGATGAGACCAAGGTTATCGAACCAGTAGGAGAACCAAGCAACACTACGTAAACAGCACCTGCACACAAATAACAAATACTCACAACCCGACGTGTTAAAGGGGTTGTCAATCCCTTTCAGGCAACGGCGCCAGAAATTGGCAAACAGACAAGGGAGAGTTGTAATAATTTGATAGATCGAACGCCAAAAAAAACAAATTGCAGCAAGGTATTTTTGTTTTTTTGTTTAATAGATCTGAAAATGAAGGCAAATAAAATAGATCGCAAAGGAAAATATATTAAAGAAGAGACCCGAGGGCCGTAGATTTCACTAGTGGCTTCATGATACGTCTCCGTCGTATCTATAATTTTTGATTGTTTCATGCCAATATTATACAACTTTTACATACTTTTGGCATCTTTTTATATGATTTATTGAATTAACCTATTAATCCGGTGCCAGTGCCAGTTCCTGTTTTTTTTGCATGTTTTTAGTATCGTAGAAAATCCATATCAAACGAAGTCCAAATGCAACAAAAATTTCACGGAGAATTATTTTGGAATATATGTGATTTTCGGGAGTTGGAATCACCACAAACGGAGGCCCACACAGGGCACAAGACACCAGCGCACCACCCCTGAGCCAGGCGCATGGTGGTGGGTTGTGCTCACCTCGTACGTCGGTTGGAGCTCTACTTCGGGTGCAAGGAAGCTTACATCCGGAAAAAAATCGTGTTAAAATCTCGCAGCGCAATCGGAGTTACGGATCTCCGGGAATATAAGAAACGGTTTTTGGCCAGATCTGGGGAACGCGAAACAGAAGAGAATAGAGAGGGAGATCCAATCTCGGAGGGGCTCCCGCCCCTCCGCCGCCATGGAGGCCATGGACCAGAGGGCGAACTCTCCTCCCATCTGGGGGGAGGCCAAGGAGGAAGAAGAAGGAGGCGGGCTCTCTCCCCCTCTCTCCCGATGGCGCCGGAGTGCCGCCGGGGCTAGGATCGTGACGACGATCTACACCAACAATCTTGCTACCGTCAACACCAACTTTCTCCCCCTCTATGCAGCGGTTTAACACCTCTTCCCCCTGTTGTAATCTCTACTTAAACATGGTGCTCAACTCCATATATTGTTTCCCAATGATCTATGTTCATCTTATGATGTTTGAGTAGATCCGTTTTGTCCTATGGGTTAATCGTGATCTTGATTGGTATGATTGTATATTTTATTTATGGTGCTATCCTACGGTGCCCTCCGTCTCCCGCAAGCGTGGGGGATCCTCGCTGTAGGGTGTTGCAATATGTTCATGATTCGCTTATGGTGGGTTGCGAGAGTGACAGAAGCTTAAACCCGAGTAGGTGGGTTATGGCGTATGGGAGTAAAGAGGACTTGATACTTAATGCTATTGTTGGGTTTCACGACCTTAATGATCTTTAGTAGTTGCGGATGCTTGCTAGAG
>JAAAWM010008444.1:0-14132 GCA_036873465.1 Thinopyrum obtusiflorum
GGCCATGTATTGACCCAAGAAGGTGTTGCCGTAGACCCAGAAAAAGTCAAGGCCGTACTTGGCTGGAAACCACCAGCCAACGTAACAGATGTACGAAGTTTCCTAGGAATGGCTGGATATTACCGAAGGTTTATTGAGGGATTCTCCACCGTAGCAAAACCAATGACACAGTTACTCAAGAAGGATAAGAAATTTGTATGGACTGAAGCGTGCGAGAAAAGCTTCCAAGAACTCAAAAGGAAATTAACAACAGCACCGGTTTTGGTTGTGCCAGACATACACAAAAGTTTTGAAGTGTATTGTGACGCATCCCGGAAGGGCCTCGGGTGCGTATTGATGCAAGACGGCAAAGTTGTCGCATATGCTTCCAGGCAACTACGAAAGCATGAAGAAAATTATCCTACTCATGACTTGGAGTTGGCAGCAGTCATCCATGCACTCAAAGAGTGGAGGCACTTTTTGCTTGGGAATCGTTGTGAAATATATACGGATCATAAAAGCCTCAAATATATTTTCACACAACCAGAACTCAATTTACGGCAACGACGCTGGTTGGAATTAGTCAAAGATTATGATGTTGGCATTCACTACCATCCAGGAAAAGCGAATGTAGTGGCAGACGCTCTTAGTCGGAACCCCAGCTCGGGCAACGACAGTCTACAGAACTTGAGGCCTGAATTTCAGCAGGAGTTCGCCAAACTCAACTTGGTGATGGTCACTGAGGGCAACGCATCAAATCTGGAGATGGGGGGGGGGGGGGGGGGGGGGGGGGGGGGGGGGGGGGGGGGGGGGGGGGGGGGGGGGGGGGGGGGGGGGGGGGGGGGGGGGGGGGGGGGGGGGGGGGGGGGGGGGGGGGGGGGGGGGGGGGGGGGGGGGGGGGGGGGGGGGGGGGGGGGGGGGGGGGGGGGGGGGGGGGGGGGGGGGGGGGGGGGGGGGGGGGGGGGGGGGGGGGGGGGGGGGGGGGGGGGGGGGGGGGGGGGGGGGGGGGGGGGGGGGGGGGGGGGGGGGGGGGGGGGGGGGGGGGGGGGGGGGGGGGGGGGGGGGGGGGGGGGGGGGGGGGGGGGGGGGGGGGGGGGGGGGGGGGGGGGGGGGGGGGGGGGGGGGGGGGGGGGGGGGGGGGGGGGGGGGGGGGGGGGGGGGGGGGGGGGGGGGGGGGGGGGGGGGGGGGGGGGGGGGGGGGGGGGGGGGGGGGGGGGGGGGGGGGGGGGGGGGGGGGGGGGGGGGGGGGGGGGGGGGGGGGGGGGGGGGGGGGGGGGGGGGGGGGGGGGGGGGGGGGGGGGGGGGGGGGGGGGGGGGGGGGGGGGGGGGGGGGGGGGGGGGGGGGGGGGGGGGGGGGGGGGGGGGGGGGGGGGGGGGGGGGGGGGGGGGGGGGGGGGGGGGGGGGGGGGGGGGGGGGGGGGGGGGGGGGGGGGGGGGGGGGGGGGGGGGGGGGGGGGGGGGGGGGGGGGGGGGGGGGGGGGGGGGGGGGGGGGGGGGGGGGGGGGGGGGGGGGGGGGGGGGGGGGGGGGGGGGGGGGGGGGGGGGGGGGGGGGGGGGGGGGGGGGGGGGGGGGGGGGGGGGGGGGGGGGGGGGGGGGGGGGGGGGGGGGGGGGGGGGGGGGGGGGGGGGGGGGGGGGGGGGGGGGGGGGGGGGGGGGGGGGGGGGGGGGGGGGGGGGGGGGGGGGGGGGGGGGGGGGGGGGGGGGGGGGGGGGGGGGGGGGGGGGGGGGGGGGGGGGGGGGGGGGGGGGGGGGGGGGGGGGGGGGGGGGGGGGGGGGGGGGGGGGGGGGGGGGGGGGGGGGGGGGGGGGGGGGGGGGGGGGGGGGGGGGGGGGGGGGGGGGGGGGGGGGGGGGGGGGGGGGGGGGGGGGGGGGGGGGGGGGGGGGGGGGGGGGGGGGGGGGGGGGGGGGGGGGGGGGGGGGGGGGGGGGGGGGGGGGGGGGGGGGGGGGGGGGGGGGGGGGGGGGGGGGGGGGGGGGGGGGGGGGGGGGGGGGGGGGGGGGGGGGGGGGGGGGGGGGGGGGGGGGGGGGGGGGGGGGGGGGGGGGGGGGGGGGGGGGGGGGGGGGGGGGGGGGGGGGGGGGGGGGGGGGGGGGGGGGGGGGGGGGGGGGGGGGGGGGGGGGGGGGGGGGGGGGGGGGGGGGGGGGGGGGGGGGGGGGGGGGGGGGGGGGGGGGGGGGGGGGGGGGGGGGGGGGGGGGGGGGGGGGGGGGGGGGGGGGGGGGGGGGGGGGGGGGGGGGGGGGGGGGGGGGGGGGGGGGGGGGGGGGGGGGGGGGGGGGGGGGGGGGGGGGGGGGGGGGGGGGGGGGGGGGGGGGGGGGGGGGGGGGGGGGGGGGGGGGGGGGGGGGGGGGGGGGGGGGGGGGGGGGGGGGGGGGGGGGGGGGGGGGGGGGGGGGGGGGGGGGGGGGGGGGGGGGGGGGGGGGGGGGGGGGGGGGGGGGGGGGGGGGGGGGGGGGGGGGGGGGGGGGGGGGGGGGGGGGGGGGGGGGGGGGGGGGGGGGGGGGGGGGGGGGGGGGGGGGGGGGGGGGGGGGGGGGGGGGGGGGGGGGGGGGGGGGGGGGGGGGGGGGGGGGGGGGGGGGGGGGGGGGGGGGGGGGGGGGGGGGGGGGGGGGGGGGGGGGGGGGGGGGGGGGGGGGGGGGGGGGGGGGGGGGGGGGGGGGGGGGGGGGGGGGGGGGGGGGGGGGGGGGGGGGGGGGGGGGGGGGGGGGGGGGGGGGGGGGGGGGGGGGGGGGGGGGGGGGGGGGGGGGGGGGGGGGGGGGGGGGGGGGGGGGGGGGGGGGGGGGGGGGGGGGGGGGGGGGGGGGGGGGGGGGGGGGGGGGGGGGGGGGGGGGGGGGGGGGGGGGGGGGGGGGGGGGGGGGGGGGGGGGGGGGGGGGGGGGGGGGGGGGGGGGGGGGGGGGGGGGGGGGGGGGGGGGGGGGGGGGGGGGGGGGGGGGGGGGGGGGGGGGGGGGGGGGGGGGGGGGGGGGGGGGGGGGGGGGGGGGGGGGGGGGGGGGGGGGGGGGGGGGGGGGGGGGGGGGGGGGGGGGGGGGGGGGGGGGGGGGGGGGGGGGGGGGGGGGGGGGGGGGGGGGGGGGGGGGGGGGGGGGGGGGGGGGGGGGGGGGGGGGGGGGGGGGGGGGGGGGGGGGGGGGGGGGGGGGGGGGGGGGGGGGGGGGGGGGGGGGGGGGGGGGGGGGGGGGGGGGGGGGGGGGGGGGGGGGGGGGGGGGGGGGGGGGGGGGGGGGGGGGGGGGGGGGGGGGGGGGGGGGGGGGGGGGGGGGGGGGGGGGGGGGGGGGGGGGGGGGGGGGGGGGGGGGGGGGGGGGGGGGGGGGGGGGGGGGGGGGGGGGGGGGGGGGGGGGGGGGGGGGGGGGGGGGGGGGGGGGGGGGGGGGGGGGGGGGGGGGGGGGGGGGGGGGGGGGGGGGGGGGGGGGGGGGGGGGGGGGGGGGGGGGGGGGGGGGGGGGGGGGGGGGGGGGGGGGGGGGGGGGGGGGGGGGGGGGGGGGGGGGGGGGGGGGGGGGGGGGGGGGGGGGGGGGGGGGGGGGGGGGGGGGGGGGGGGGGGGGGGGGGGGGGGGGGGGGGGGGGGGGGGGGGGGGGGGGGGGGGGGGGGGGGGGGGGGGGGGGGGGGGGGGGGGGGGGGGGGGGGGGGGGGGGGGGGGGGGGGGGGGGGGGGGGGGGGGGGGGGGGGGGGGGGGGGGGGGGGGGGGGGGGGGGGGGGGGGGGGGGGGGGGGGGGGGGGGGGGGGGGGGGGGGGGGGGGGGGGGGGGGGGGGGGGGGGGGGGGGGGGGGGGGGGGGGGGGGGGGGGGGGGGGGGGGGGGGGGGGGGGGGGGGGGGGGGGGGGGGGGGGGGGGGGGGGGGGGGGGGGGGGGGGGGGGGGGGGGGGGGGGGGGGGGGGGGGGGGGGGGGGGGGGGGGGGGGGGGGGGGGGGGGGGGGGGGGGGGGGGGGGGGGGGGGGGGGGGGGGGGGGGGGGGGGGGGGGGGGGGGGGGGGGGGGGGGGGGGGGGGGGGGGGGGGGGGGGGGGGGGGGGGGGGGGGGGGGGGGGGGGGGGGGGGGGGGGGGGGGGGGGGGGGGGGGGGGGGGGGGGGGGGGGGGGGGGGGGGGGGGGGGGGGGGGGGGGGGGGGGGGGGGGGGGGGGGGGGGGGGGGGGGGGGGGGGGGGGGGGGGGGGGGGGGGGGGGGGGGGGGGGGGGGGGGGGGGGGGGGGGGGGGGGGGGGGGGGGGGGGGGGGGGGGGGGGGGGGGGGGGGGGGGGGGGGGGGGGGGGGGGGGGGGGGGGGGGGGGGGGGGGGGGGGGGGGGGGGGGGGGGGGGGGGGGGGGGGGGGGGGGGGGGGGGGGGGGGGGGGGGGGGGGGGGGGGGGGGGGGGGGGGGGGGGGGGGGGGGGGGGGGGGGGGGGGGGGGGGGGGGGGGGGGGGGGGGGGGGGGGGGGGGGGGGGGGGGGGGGGGGGGGGGGGGGGGGGGGGGGGGGGGGGGGGGGGGGGGGGGGGGGGGGGGGGGGGGGGGGGGGGGGGGGGGGGGGGGGGGGGGGGGGGGGGGGGGGGGGGGGGGGGGGGGGGGGGGGGGGGGGGGGGGGGGGGGGGGGGGGGGGGGGGGGGGGGGGGGGGGGGGGGGGGGGGGGGGGGGGGGGGGGGGGGGGGGGGGGGGGGGGGGGGGGGGGGGGGGGGGGGGGGGGGGGGGGGGGGGGGGGGGGGGGGGGGGGGGGGGGGGGGGGGGGGGGGGGGGGGGGGGGGGGGGGGGGGGGGGGGGGGGGGGGGGGGGGGGGGGGGGGGGGGGGGGGGGGGGGGGGGGGGGGGGGGGGGGGGGGGGGGGGGGGGGGGGGGGGGGGGGGGGGGGGGGGGGGGGGGGGGGGGGGGGGGGGGGGGGGGGGGGGGGGGGGGGGGGGGGGGGGGGGGGGGGGGGGGGGGGGGGGGGGGGGGGGGGGGGGGGGGGGGGGGGGGGGGGGGGGGGGGGGGGGGGGGGGGGGGGGGGGGGGGGGGGGGGGGGGGGGGGGGGGGGGGGGGGGGGGGGGGGGGGGGGGGGGGGGGGGGGGGGGGGGGGGGGGGGGGGGGGGGGGGGGGGGGGGGGGGGGGGGGGGGGGGGGGGGGGGGGGGGGGGGGGGGGGGGGGGGGGGGGGGGGGGGGGGGGGGGGGGGGGGGGGGGGGGGGGGGGGGGGGGGGGGGGGGGGGGGGGGGGGGGGGGGGGGGGGGGGGGGGGGGGGGGGGGGGGGGGGGGGGGGGGGGGGGGGGGGGGGGGGGGGGGGGGGGGGGGGGGGGGGGGGGGGGGGGGGGGGGGGGGGGGGGGGGGGGGGGGGGGGGGGGGGGGGGGGGGGGGGGGGGGGGGGGGGGGGGGGGGGGGGGGGGGGGGGGGGGGGGGGGGGGGGGGGGGGGGGGGGGGGGGGGGGGGGGGGGGGGGGGGGGGGGGGGGGGGGGGGGGGGGGGGGGGGGGGGGGGGGGGGGGGGGGGGGGGGGGGGGGGGGGGGGGGGGGGGGGGGGGGGGGGGGGGGGGGGGGGGGGGGGGGGGGGGGGGGGGGGGGGGGGGGGGGGGGGGGGGGGGGGGGGGGGGGGGGGGGGGGGGGGGGGGGGGGGGGGGGGGGGGGGGGGGGGGGGGGGGGGGGGGGGGGGGGGGGGGGGGGGGGGGGGGGGGGGGGGGGGGGGGGGGGGGGGGGGGGGGGGGGGGGGGGGGGGGGGGGGGGGGGGGGGGGGGGGGGGGGGGGGGGGGGGGGGGGGGGGGGGGGGGGGGGGGGGGGGGGGGGGGGGGGGGGGGGGGGGGGGGGGGGGGGGGGGGGGGGGGGGGGGGGGGGGGGGGGGGGGGGGGGGGGGGGGGGGGGGGGGGGGGGGGGGGGGGGGGGGGGGGGGGGGGGGGGGGGGGGGGGGGGGGGGGGGGGGGGGGGGGGGGGGGGGGGGGGGGGGGGGGGGGGGGGGGGGGGGGGGGGGGGGGGGGGGGGGGGGGGGGGGGGGGGGGGGGGGGGGGGGGGGGGGGGGGGGGGGGGGGGGGGGGGGGGGGGGGGGGGGGGGGGGGGGGGGGGGGGGGGGGGGGGGGGGGGGGGGGGGGGGGGGGGGGGGGGGGGGGGGGGGGGGGGGGGGGGGGGGGGGGGGGGGGGGGGGGGGGGGGGGGGGGGGGGGGGGGGGGGGGGGGGGGGGGGGGGGGGGGGGGGGGGGGGGGGGGGGGGGGGGGGGGGGGGGGGGGGGGGGGGGGGGGGGGGGGGGGGGGGGGGGGGGGGGGGGGGGGGGGGGGGGGGGGGGGGGGGGGGGGGGGGGGGGGGGGGGGGGGGGGGGGGGGGGGGGGGGGGGGGGGGGGGGGGGGGGGGGGGGGGGGGGGGGGGGGGGGGGGGGGGGGGGGGGGGGGGGGGGGGGGGGGGGGGGGGGGGGGGGGGGGGGGGGGGGGGGGGGGGGGGGGGGGGGGGGGGGGGGGGGGGGGGGGGGGGGGGGGGGGGGGGGGGGGGGGGGGGGGGGGGGGGGGGGGGGGGGGGGGGGGGGGGGGGGGGGGGGGGGGGGGGGGGGGGGGGGGGGGGGGGGGGGGGGGGGGGGGGGGGGGGGGGGGGGGGGGGGGGGGGGGGGGGGGGGGGGGGGGGGGGGGGGGGGGGGGGGGGGGGGGGGGGGGGGGGGGGGGGGGGGGGGGGGGGGGGGGGGGGGGGGGGGGGGGGGGGGGGGGGGGGGGGGGGGGGGGGGGGGGGGGGGGGGGGGGGGGGGGGGGGGGGGGGGGGGGGGGGGGGGGGGGGGGGGGGGGGGGGGGGGGGGGGGGGGGGGGGGGGGGGGGGGGGGGGGGGGGGGGGGGGGGGGGGGGGGGGGGGGGGGGGGGGGGGGGGGGGGGGGGGGGGGGGGGGGGGGGGGGGGGGGGGGGGGGGGGGGGGGGGGGGGGGGGGGGGGGGGGGGGGGGGGGGGGGGGGGGGGGGGGGGGGGGGGGGGGGGGGGGGGGGGGGGGGGGGGGGGGGGGGGGGGGGGGGGGGGGGGGGGGGGGGGGGGGGGGGGGGGGGGGGGGGGGGGGGGGGGGGGGGGGGGGGGGGGGGGGGGGGGGGGGGGGGGGGGGGGGGGGGGGGGGGGGGGGGGGGGGGGGGGGGGGGGGGGGGGGGGGGGGGGGGGGGGGGGGGGGGGGGGGGGGGGGGGGGGGGGGGGGGGGGGGGGGGGGGGGGGGGGGGGGGGGGGGGGGGGGGGGGGGGGGGGGGGGGGGGGGGGGGGGGGGGGGGGGGGGGGGGGGGGGGGGGGGGGGGGGGGGGGGGGGGGGGGGGGGGGGGGGGGGGGGGGGGGGGGGGGGGGGGGGGGGGGGGGGGGGGGGGGGGGGGGGGGGGGGGGGGGGGGGGGGGGGGGGGGGGGGGGGGGGGGGGGGGGGGGGGGGGGGGGGGCATCTAATAAGTCTAGGTTTAGCATCTTTCTTTTCCATAAGATATTTAATAGCCGCATGATCAGTGTGAATAGTTACTTTAGAATCAACAATATAAGGTCTGAACTTATCACAAGCAAATACAACTGCTAAGAATTCTTTTTCAGTAGTAGCATAATTTCTCTGGGCACTATCTAGAGTTTTGCTAGCATATTGAATAACATTTAATTTTTTTATCAACTCTTTGCCCTAGAACAGCACCTACAGCATAATCACTAGCATCACACATAATTTCAAAGGGTAAATTCCAATCGGGTGGCTGAACAATAGGTGCAGAAATCAATGCTTTCTTAAGTATTTCAAATTCTTCTACACAATCATCATCATAGACAAAAGGGATATCTTTTTGTAATAAATTAGTCAGAGGCCAAGAAATTTTTGAGAAGTACTTAATGAACCTCCAATAAAAACTGGCATGACCAAGAAAACTTCTTATACCTTTGATGTCCTTAGGACACGGCATCTTTTCAATAGCATCCACTTAGCTTTATCCACTTCAATACCTCTTTCAGAAATTTTATGCCCCAAGACAATGCCTTCATTAACCATAAAGTGGCACTTCTCCCAGTTCAAGACAAGGTTATTTTCTTCACATCTCTGCAAAACTCGATCAAGGTTGCTCAAGCAATCATCAAAAGAGGATCCATAGACGAAGAAATCATCCATGAAAACCTCACATATCTTTTCACAAAAGTCAGAGAATATAGCCATCATGCATCTTTGAAAGGTAGCAGGTGCATTACATAAACCAAAAGGCATACGTCTATAAGCAAAAGTACCAAAAGGGCAAGTAAAAGTGGTATTTGCTTGATCATCAGCTGACACATGTATTTGAGAGAAGCCAGAGTAACCATCTAGAAAGCAAAAATGTGTATGCTTGGATAAGCTTTCTAGCATTTGATCAATAAAAGGTAAGGGGTAGTGATCTTTTTTAGTAGCCTTATTTAATTTGTGAAAATCAATTGCCATCCTATAACCTGTAATAATTCTTTGCGGAATCAATTCATCTTTATCATTAGGAACGACAGTAATACCTCCCTTCTTAGGGACACAATGGACAGGACTTACCCACTGACTATCAGCAACGGGATAAATTATACCTGCCTCGAGGCGCTTTAGTATTTTCTTTCTTACCACTTCTTTCATCTTAGGATTTAGTCGTCGTGGGTGATCAACAACTGGTTTGGCGTCTTTCTCCAAATTTATTTTGTGTTGGCATAGAGTGGGACTAATGCCCTTAAGATCATCAAGAGTATATCCAATAGCAGCACGATGCTTCTTCAGAGTTTTCAATAATTTCTCTTCCTCCTTCTCTGAAAGGTTAGCGGGGGGGGGGGGGGGGGGGGGGGGGGGGGGGGGGGGGGGGGGGGGGGGGGGGGGGGGGGGGGGGGGGGGGGGGGGGGGGGGGGGGGGGGGGGGGGGGGGGGGGGGGGGGGGGGGGGGGGGGGGGGGGGGGGGGGGGGGGGGGGGGGGGGGGGGGGGGGGGGGGGGGGGGGGGGGGGGGGGGGGGGGGGGGGGGGGGGGGGGGGGGGGGGGGGGGGGGGGGGGGGGGGGGGGGGGGGGGGGGGGGGGGGGGGGGGGGGGGGGGGGGGGGGGGGGGGGGGGGGGGGGGGGGGGGGGGGGGGGGGGGGGGGGGGGGGGGGGGGGGGGGGGGGGGGGGGGGGGGGGGGGGGGGGGGGGGGGGGGGGGGGGGGGGGGGGGGGGGGGGGGGGGGGGGGGGGGGGGGGGGGGGGGGGGGGGGGGGGGGGGGGGGGGGGGGGGGGGGGGGGGGGGGGGGGGGGGGGGGGGGGGGGGGGGGGGGGGGGGGGGGGGGGGGGGGGGGGGGGGGGGGGGGGGGGGGGGGGGGGGGGGGGGGGGGGGGGGGGGGGGGGGGGGGGGGGGGGGGGGGGGGGGGGGGGGGGGGGGGGGGGGGGGGGGGGGGGGGGGGGGGGGGGGGGGGGGGGGGGGGGGGGGGGGGGGGGGGGGGGGGGGGGGGGGGGGGGGGGGGGGGGGGGGGGGGGGGGGGGGGGGGGGGGGGGGGGGGGGGGGGGGGGGGGGGGGGGGGGGGGGGGGGGGGGGGGGGGGGGGGGGGGGGGGGGGGGGGGGGGGGGGGGGGGGGGGGGGGGGGGGGGGGGGGGGGGGGGGGGGGGGGGGGGGGGGGGGGGGGGGGGGGGGGGGGGGGGGGGGGGGGGGGGGGGGGGGGGGGGGGGGGGGGGGGGGGGGGGGGGGGGGGGGGGGGGGGGGGGGGGGGGGGGGGGGGGGGGGGGGGGGGGGGGGGGGGGGGGGGGGGGGGGGGGGGGGGGGGGGGGGGGGGGGGGGGGGGGGGGGGGGGGGGGGGGGGGGGGGGGGGGGGGGGGGGGGGGGGGGGGGGGGGGGGGGGGGGGGGGGGGGGGGGGGGGGGGGGGGGGGGGGGGGGGGGGGGGGGGGGGGGGGGGGGGGGGGGGGGGGGGGGGGGGGGGGGGGGGGGGGGGGGGGGGGGGGGGGGGGGGGGGGGGGGGGGGGGGGGGGGGGGGGGGGGGGGGGGGGGGGGGGGGGGGGGGGGGGGGGGGGGGGGGGGGGGGGGGGGGGGGGGGGGGGGGGGGGGGGGGGGGGGGGGGGGGGGGGGGGGGGGGGGGGGGGGGGGGGGGGGGGGGGGGGGGGGGGGGGGGGGGGGGGGGGGGGGGGGGGGGGGGGGGGGGGGGGGGGGGGGGGGGGGGGGGGGGGGGGGGGGGGGGGGGGGGGGGGGGGGGGGGGGGGGGGGGGGGGGGGGGGGGGGGGGGGGGGGGGGGGGGGGGGGGGGGGGGGGGGGGGGGGGGGGGGGGGGGGGGGGGGGGGGGGGGGGGGGGGGGGGGGGGGGGGGGGGGGGGGGGGGGGGGGGGGGGGGGGGGGGGGGGGGGGGGGGGGGGGGGGGGGGGGGGGGGGGGGGGGGGGGGGGGGGGGGGGGGGGGGGGGGGGGGGGGGGGGGGGGGGGGGGGGGGGGGGGGGGGGGGGGGGGGGGGGGGGGGGGGGGGGGGGGGGGGGGGGGGGGGGGGGGGGGGGGGGGGGGGGGGGGGGGGGGGGGGGGGGGGGGGGGGGGGGGGGGGGGGGGGGGGGGGGGGGGGGGGGGGGGGGGGGGGGGGGGGGGGGGGGGGGGGGGGGGGGGGGGGGGGGGGGGGGGGGGGGGGGGGGGGGGGGGGGGGGGGGGGGGGGGGGGGGGGGGGGGGGGGGGGGGGGGGGGGGGGGGGGGGGGGGGGGGGGGGGGGGGGGGGGGGGGGGGGGGGGGGGGGGGGGGGGGGGGGGGGGGGGGGGGGGGGGGGGGGGGGGGGGGGGGGGGGGGGGGGGGGGGGGGGGGGGGGGGGGGGGGGGGGGGGGGGGGGGGGGGGGGGGGGGGGGGGGGGGGGGGGGGGGGGGGGGGGGGGGGGGGGGGGGGGGGGGGGGGGGGGGGGGGGGGGGGGGGGGGGGGGGGGGGGGGGGGGGGGGGGGGGGGGGGGGGGGGGGGGGGGGGGGGGGGGGGGGGGGGGGGGGGGGGGGGGGGGGGGGGGGGGGGGGGGGGGGGGGGGGGGGGGGGGGGGGGGGGGGGGGGGGGGGGGGGGGGGGGGGGGGGGGGGGGGGGGGGGGGGGGGGGGGGGGGGGGGGGGGGGGGGGGGGGGGGGGGGGGGGGGGGGGGGGGGGGGGGGGGGGGGGGGGGGGGGGGGGGGGGGGGGGGGGGGGGGGGGGGGGGGGGGGGGGGGGGGGGGGGGGGGGGGGGGGGGGGGGGGGGGGGGGGGGGGGGGGGGGGGGGGGGGGGGGGGGGGGGGGGGGGGGGGGGGGGGGGGGGGGGGGGGGGGGGGGGGGGGGGGGGGGGGGGGGGGGGGGGGGGGGGGGGGGGGGGGGGGGGGGGGGGGGGGGGGGGGGGGGGGGGGGGGGGGGGGGGGGGGGGGGGGGGGGGGGGGGGGGGGGGGGGGGGGGGGGGGGGGGGGGGGGGGGGGGGGGGGGGGGGGGGGGGGGGGGGGGGGGGGGGGGGGGGGGGGGGGGGGGGGGGGGGGGGGGGGGGGGGGGGGGGGGGGGGGGGGGGGGGGGGGGGGGGGGGGGGGGGGGGGGGGGGGGGGGGGGGGGGGGGGGGGGGGGGGGGGGGGGGGGGGGGGGGGGGGGGGGGGGGGGGGGGGGGGGGGGGGGGGGGGGGGGGGGGGGGGGGGGGGGGGGGGGGGGGGGGGGGGGGGGGGGGGGGGGGGGGGGGGGGGGGGGGGGGGGGGGGGGGGGGGGGGGGGGGGGGGGGGGGGGGGGGGGGGGGGGGGGGGGGGGGGGGGGGGGGGGGGGGGGGGGGGGGGGGGGGGGGGGGGGGGGGGGGGGGGGGGGGGGGGGGGGGGGGGGGGGGGGGGGGGGGGGGGGGGGGGGGGGGGGGGGGGGGGGGGGGGGGGGGGGGGGGGGGGGGGGGGGGGGGGGGGGGGGGGGGGGGGGGGGGGGGGGGGGGGGGGGGGGGGGGGGGGGGGGGGGGGGGGGGGGGGGGGGGGGGGGGGGGGGGGGGGGGGGGGGGGGGGGGGGGGGGGGGGGGGGGAAAGCATCGCTCAAGCTTGGGGGAGGCTTAAGTCAATGTTATATTCATGCCCTAATCATGAGCTCTCAAGAGAAATGATTACTCAAAATTTTTATGCTCGGCTTTCTGACAACAATCGCTCCATGCTCGACACTTCTTGTACTGGTTCCTTTATGATGAAGACTATTGAATTCAAATGGGATTTATTGGAAAGAATTAAACGCAACTCTGAAGATTGGGACCTCGACGAAGGTAAGGAGTCAGGTATAACACCTAAGTTTGATTGTGTTAAATCTTTTATGGATACCGATGTTTTCCATAAATTTAGCACTAAATATGGACTTGACTCTGAGATAGTAGCTTCTTTTTGTGAATCCTTTGCTACTCATGTTGATCTCCCTAAGGAGAAGTGGTTTAAATATAATCCTCTCATTGAAGTAAAAGTAGTTGCACCTATTAAAGTTGAAGAAAAGACTATCACTTATAATGATCCTGTTGTTCCTACTGCTTATGTTGAGAAACCACCTTTCCCTGTTAGAATAAAGGATCATGCTAAAACTTCAACTGTGGTCAACAAAAGTAATATTAGGACACATAAACCCACTGAGCAAGTTAAAGTTGAACCTAATATTGCCATGGTTAAAGATCTCTTGGCTGATAATATTGATGGGCATGTTATTTATTTCTGGGGGGGGGGGGGGGGGGGGGGGGGGGGGGGGGGGGGGGGGGGGGGGGGGGGGGGGGGGGGGGGGGGGGGGGGGGGGGGGGGGGGGGGGGGGGGGGGGGGGGGGGGGGGGGGGGGGGGGGGGGGGGGGGGGGGGGGGGGGGGGGGGGGGGGGGGGGGGGGGGGGGGGGGGGGGGGGGGGGGGGGGGGGGGGGGGGGGGGGGGGGGGGGGGGGGGGGGGGGGGGGGGGGGGGGGGGGGGGGGGGGGGGGGGGGGGGGGGGGGGGGGGGGGGGGGGGGGGGGGGGGGGGGGGGGGGGGGGGGGGGGGGGGGGGGGGGGGGGGGGGGGGGGGGGGGGGGGGGGGGGGGGGGGGGGGGGGGGGGGGGGGGGGGGGGGGGGGGGGGGGGGGGGGGGGGGGGGGGGGGGGGGGGGGGGGGGGGGGGGGGGGGGGGGGGGGGGGGGGGGGGGGGGGGTTAATTTGCGAAAATCAATTACCATCCTATAACCTGTAATAATTCTTTGCGGGGTCAGTTCATCTTTATCATTAGGAACGACAGTAATACCTCCCTTCTTAGGGACACAATGGACAAGACTTACCCACTGACTATCAGCAACGGGATAAATAATACCTGCCTCAAGGAGCTTTAGTATTTCCTTTCTTACCACTTCCTTCATCTTCGGATTTAGCTGTTGTTGGTGATCAATAACTGGTTTGGCATCTTTCTCCAAATTTATTTTGTGTTGACATAAAGTGGGGCTAATGCCCTTAAGATCATCAAGAGTATATCCAATAGCAGCACGGTGCTTCTTCAGAGTTTTCAATAATTTCTCTTCTTCATGCTCTGAAAGGTTAGCACTAATAATAACAGGATATATCTTCTTTTCATCAAGATAAGCATATTTAAGAGTATCAGGTAATGGTTTAAGCTCAAACACGGGATCACCCTTTGGTGGAGGAGGATCCCCTAGGATTTCAACAGGCAAGTTGTGTTTCAGAATAGGTCTCTGTTTAAAGAATACTTCATCTATTTCCCTTCTTTCATTCATAAACATATCATTTTCATGATCAAGCAAAAATTGTTCTAAAGGATCACTAGGAGGCACGGCAATAGAAGCAAGACCAATAATTTCATCTTTACTAGGCAATTCCTCATCACGAGGTTGTCTACGAAATTTAGAGAAATTAAACTCATGAGACATATCATCCAAACCAATAGTAACAACATCCTTCTTGCAGTCTATCTTAGCATTAACAGTATTCAAGAAGGGTCTACCAAATATAATGGGACAAAAGCTATCTTGTGGGGAACCAAGAACAAGAAAATCAGCAGGATATTTAGCTTTCCCACACAAGACTTCAACATCTCTAACAATCCCAATTGGTGAAATAGTATCTCTATTGGCAAGCTTAATAGTAACATCGATATCTTCTATCTCAGCTGGTGCAATATCATGCATAATTTCTTTGTATAAGGAAATAGGTATTGCACTAGCACTAGCACCCATATCACACAAAGCCATGATAGCAATGATCTCCTATTTTAACAGAAATAACAGGCATGCCTACAATAGGTCTATGTTTATCTTTAGCACCAGGCTTAGCAATTCTAGCAGTTTCCTCACAAAAGTAAATAACATGCCCATCAATATTATTAGCCAAGAGATCTTTAACAATAGCAATATTAGGTTCAACTTTAACTTGCTCAG
>JAAAWM010008445.1:0-14133 GCA_036873465.1 Thinopyrum obtusiflorum
AAGAAGGGGAACTTCAAGAAGAATGGCAAGCAAGTTGTCACTCCCGGGAAGAATCCCAAGTCTGAACCCAAGCCTGAAACTGAGTGCTTCTACTGCAAAGGGACTGGTCACTGGAAGCGGAACTGCCCCAAGTATTTGGCGGATAAGAAGGATGGCAAAGTGAACAAAGGTATATTTGATATACATGTTATTGATGTGTACCTTACTAATGCTCGTAGTAGTGCCTGGGTATTTGATACCGGTTTGGTTGCTTATATTTGTAACTCGAAACAGGGGCTACGGATCAAACGAAGATTGGCTAAGGACGAGGTGACGATGCGCGTCGGGAATGGTTCCAAGGTCGATGTGATCGCCATCGGCACGCTACCTCTACATCTACCTTCGGGATTAGTTTTAGACCTGAATAATTTTTATTTGATGCCAGCGTTGAGCATGAACATTATATCTAGATCTTGTTTGATGCGAGACAGTTATTCATTTAAATCAGAGAATAATGGTTGTGGGGGGGGGGGGGGGGGGGGGGGGGGGGGGGGGGGGGGGGGGGGGGGGGGGGGGGGGGGGGGGGGGGGGGGGGGGGGGGGGGGGGGGGGGGGGGAAAGAGTGGTCTATTCTTATTAAATCTCGATAGTAGTGATACACATATTCATAATGTTGAAGCCAAAAGATGCAGAGTTGATAATGATAGTGCAACTTATTTGTGGCACTGCCGTTTGGGTCATATCGGTGTAAAGCGCATGAAGAAACTCCATACTGATAGGCTTTTGGAACCACTTGATTATGAATCACTTGGTACTTGCGAACCGTGCCTTATGGGTAAGATGACAAAAACACCGTTCTCCGGTACTATGGAGAGAGCAACAGATTTGTTGGAAATCATACATACAGATGTATGTGGTCTGATGAATGCTGAGGCTCATGGCGGATATCGTTATTTTCTCACCTTCACAGATGACTTAAGTAGATATGGGTATATCTACTTAATGAAACATAAGTGTGAAACATTTGAAAAGTTCAAAGAATTTCAGAGTGAAGTTGAAAATCATCGTAACAAGAAAATAAAATTCCTGCGATCTGATCGTGGAGGAGAATATTTGAGTTACGAGTTTGGTGTACATTTGAAACAATGCGGAATAGGAACCTAAATTTATCATGAACTTAGTAGCTGATAGTATCTTGCTTGTTTATGTTTGATTGTAGATAGATGGCCTGTGTTGTTGTTCCGTTGAATTTTAATGCGTTCCTTGAGAAAGCAAAGTTGAAAGATGATGGTAGCAATTACACGGACTGGGTCCGTAACTTGAGGATTATCCTCATTGCTGCACAGAAGAATTACGTCCTGGAAGCACCGCTGGGTGCCAGGCCTGCTGCTGGAGCAACACTAGATGTTATGAACGTCTGGCAGAGCAAAGCTGATGACTACTCGATAGTTCGGTGTGCCATGCTTTACGGCTTAGAATCGGGACTTCAACGACGTTTTGAACGTCCCCCCCCCCCCCCCCCCCCCCCCCCCCCCCCCCCCCCCCCCCCCCCCCCCCCCCCCCCCCCCCCCCCCCCCCCCCCCCCCCCCCCCCCCCCCCCCCCCCCCCCCCCCCCCCCCCCCCCCCCCCCCCCCCCCCCCCCCCCCCCCCCCCCCCCCCCCCCCCCCCCCCCCCCCCCCCCCCCCCCCCCCCCCCCCCCCCCCCCCCCCCCCCCCCCCCCCCCCCCCCCCCCCCCCCCCCCCCCCCCCCCCCCCCCCCCCCCCCCCCCCCCCCCCCCCCCCCCCCCCCCCCCCCCCCCCCCCCCCCCCCCCCCCCCCCCCCCCCCCCCCCCCCCCCCCCCCCCCCCCCCCCCCCCCCCCCCCCCCCCCCCCCCCCCCCCCCCCCCCCCCCCCCCCCCCCCCCCCCCCCCCCCCCCCCCCCCCCCCCCCCCCCCCCCCCCCCCCCCCCCCCCCCCCCCCCCCCCCCCCCCCCCCCCCCCCCCCCCCCCCCCCCCCCCCCCCCCCCCCCCCCCCCCCCCCCCCCCCCCCCCCCCCCCCCCCCCCCCCCCCCCCCCCCCCCCCCCCCCCCCCCCCCCCCCCCCCCCCCCCCCCCCCCCCCCCCCCCCCCCCCCCCCCCCCCCCCCCCCCCCCCCCCCCCCCCCCCCCCCCCCCCCCCCCCCCCCCCCCCCCCCCCCCCCCCCCCCCCCCCCCCCCCCCCCCCCCCCCCCCCCCCCCCCCCCCCCCCCCCCCCCCCCCCCCCCCCCCCCCCCCCCCCCCCCCCCCCCCCCCCCCCCCCCCCCCCCCCCCCCCCCCCCCCCCCCCCCCCCCCCCCCCCCCCCCCCCCCCCCCCCCCCCCCCCCCCCCCCCCCCCCCCCCCCCCCCCCCCCCCCCCCCCCCCCCCCCCCCCCCCCCCCCCCCCCCCCCCCCCCCCCCCCCCCCCCCCCCCCCCCCCCCCCCCCCCCCCCCCCCCCCCCCCCCCCCCCCCCCCCCCCCCCCCCCCCCCCCCCCCCCCCCCCCCCCCCCCCCCCCCCCCCCCCCCCCCCCCCCCCCCCCCCCCCCCCCCCCCCCCCCCCCCCCCCCCCCCCCCCCCCCCCCCCCCCCCCCCCCCCCCCCCCCCCCCCCCCCCCCCCCCCCCCCCCCCCCCCCCCCCCCCCCCCCCCCCCCCCCCCCCCCCCCCCCCCCCCCCCCCCCCCCCCCCCCCCCCCCCCCCCCCCCCCCCCCCCCCCCCCCCCCCCCCCCCCCCCCCCCCCCCCCCCCCCCCCCCCCCCCCCCCCCCCCCCCCCCCCCCCCCCCCCCCCCCCCCCCCCCCCCCCCCCCCCCCCCCCCCCCCCCCCCCCCCCCCCCCCCCCCCCCCCCCCCCCCCCCCCCCCCCCCCCCCCCCCCCCCCCCCCCCCCCCCCCCCCCCCCCCCCCCCCCCCCCCCCCCCCCCCCCCCCCCCCCCCCCCCCCCCCCCCCCCCCCCCCCCCCCCCCCCCCCCCCCCCCCCCCCCCCCCCCCCCCCCCCCCCCCCCCCCCCCCCCCCCCCCCCCCCCCCCCCCCCCCCCCCCCCCCCCCCCCCCCCCCCCCCCCCCCCCCCCCCCCCCCCCCCCCCCCCCCCCCCCCCCCCCCCCCCCCCCCCCCCCCCCCCCCCCCCCCCCCCCCCCCCCCCCCCCCCCCCCCCCCCCCCCCCCCCCCCCCCCCCCCCCCCCCCCCCCCCCCCCCCCCCCCCCCCCCCCCCCCCCCCCCCCCCCCCCCCCCCCCCCCCCCCCCCCCCCCCCCCCCCCCCCCCCCCCCCCCCCCCCCCCCCCCCCCCCCCCCCCCCCCCCCCCCCCCCCCCCCCCCCCCCCCCCCCCCCCCCCCCCCCCCCCCCCCCCCCCCCCCCCCCCCCCCCCCCCCCCCCCCCCCCCCCCCCCCCCCCCCCCCCCCCCCCCCCCCCCCCCCCCCCCCCCCCCCCCCCCCCCCCCCCCCCCCCCCCCCCCCCCCCCCCCCCCCCCCCCCCCCCCCCCCCCCCCCCCCCCCCCCCCCCCCCCCCCCCCCCCCCCCCCCCCCCCCCCCCCCCCCCCCCCCCCCCCCCCCCCCCCCCCCCCCCCCCCCCCCCCCCCCCCCCCCCCCCCCCCCCCCCCCCCCCCCCCCCCCCCCCCCCCCCCCCCCCCCCCCCCCCCCCCCCCCCCCCCCCCCCCCCCCCCCCCCCCCCCCCCCCCCCCCCCCCCCCCCCCCCCCCCCCCCCCCCCCCCCCCCCCCCCCCCCCCCCCCCCCCCCCCCCCCCCCCCCCCCCCCCCCCCCCCCCCCCCCCCCCCCCCCCCCCCCCCCCCCCCCCCCCCCCCCCCCCCCCCCCCCCCCCCCCCCCCCCCCCCCCCCCCCCCCCCCCCCCCCCCCCCCCCCCCCCCCCCCCCCCCCCCCCCCCCCCCCCCCCCCCCCCCCCCCCCCCCCCCCCCCCCCCCCCCCCCCCCCCCCCCCCCCCCCCCCCCCCCCCCCCCCCCCCCCCCCCCCCCCCCCCCCCCCCCCCCCCCCCCCCCCCCCCCCCCCCCCCCCCCCCCCCCCCCCCCCCCCCCCCCCCCCCCCCCCCCCCCCCCCCCCCCCCCCCCCCCCCCCCCCCCCCCCCCCCCCCCCCCCCCCCCCCCCCCCCCCCCCCCCCCCCCCCCCCCCCCCCCCCCCCCCCTCACTCCGATTGTCGGAGAGGTATCTCTGGGCCCTCTCGGTAATGCACATAACTATAAGCCTTGCAAGCATTGTGACTAATGAGTTAGTTGCGAGATGATGTATTACGGAACGAGTAAAGAGACTTGCCGGTAACGAGATTGAACTAGGTGTTGAGATACCGACGATCGAATCTCGGGCAAGTAACATACCGATGACAAAGGGAACAATGTATGTTGTTATGTGGTTTGACCGATAAAGATCTTCGTAGAATATGTAGGAACCAATATGAGCATCCAGGTTCCGCTATTGGTTATTGACCGGAGACGTGTCTCGGTCATGTCTACATAGTTCTCGAACCGTAGGGTCCGCACGCTTAAAGTTAGATGACGATCGGTATTATGAGTTTTGTGTTTTGATGTACTAAAGGTAGTTCGGAGTCCCAGATATGATCACGGACATGATGAGGGGTCTCGAAATGGTCGAGACATAAAGATTCATATATTGGAAGCCTATATTTGGATATCGAAAGTGTTCCGGGTGAAATCGGGATTTTACCGGAGTACCGGGGGTTACCGGAACCCCCCCCGGGGGAAGTAATGGGCCTATTGGGCCTTAGTGGAGAAGAGAGAGGGCAGCCAGGAGGTGTCGCGCGGCCCCCCTTGCCCCAGTCCGAATTGGACAAGGGAAGGGGGCGGCGCCCCCCCCCCCCCCCCCCCCCCCCCCCCCCCTCTCCTTCCTTCTCTCCACCTCCTCCTTCCCCCCTTCTCCTACTCCTACTAGGAAAGGAGGAGTCCTACTCCCGGTGGGAGTAGGACTCAGGGGAGGCGCGAGGAGGAAGGTGACCACGAGGATTGGGGAATCGGTCGGGTGGGTCCACCTGTCGGCGAGCGGGAGTGACAGGTATGGGATCGGTGGCCTATCCAATCCAAATTCGGGCGCGGCGAGTGAAAATGGGTGGGGCTGGTGCGTTTGCTGGTGGGCCTGCTAGCCGGCGCTCGTCTTCGGCCAAATTTTGTTTTTTAAAATAAAACAGAGAGAATAGAGTTTAAATAAAAGAAAAAGGTAAAACTTTTATGTAGACATATTATATATCAAAATTTTCAGAAAAAGATTTCCTAAAACATGACTATTTTTCAAGTTAAAAAAAACATAGAAATTCAAATAATGCAAACAATGCTACTGTTGCATTTGAAACCAATAAAAATTATTTTTAAAATACCAAAATGATTTCAAATTCATTTTTCTCCACTTTTCTATTGAGGGGAATAATTTTATCCTATTTTCCATATATTTTATTTTTGGAGAAAAATAATTTGAATAAAAATCAAATAACTCATAAGTGGTTTTGAATTTGAATTTCAAACCACTTTCAAATCTTTTCTGTTTTTCCTTATTCAAATATATTTCACCTCTGAGTTTTGAAGTGTCATATTACTTCTCTCATTTTGAATAACTTTTAGAGAATTTGAAATTTGGAAATTCCAATAATTTTAAATGGAACATGAGTATCAAATAACTTCAAATTGACTTTCAAAATGATTTTTGGAAACCACCAAGTCTCTTTTCTTAAAATTTGAAGAAGTCATTTTTATCTTCTCTCATGAAACTGATTGAGTTGCATAAAGTTTCTGAATTTGAAATGTTTCCAAATGGAATTCAAATCTTTTCAAATCCCTTTTTCGTTTCTTTAAATGGAAGAAGTCATATCGTCTTCACTCTAGGGTTTTTCGATGAAATGAATTTGAATTCATGGATCCAAATGCAAAGATGAAAGTTTGGGAAAGTCCTTTTATTCCCTCTCATTCAACTTTCACAAGGTTTCAAATTCCACCCAATTTCACACAATCAATCGCACAACAATCAAACAAACAACCATAATTATTTATTTAATATAACATTCCAAAATTTAGATTTTTGGGATGTTACAAGTACTTTGCTTTGAGGGCTAATAGACTTTCGCATTACGCATGTGAGTTCTTTATGACTAATGTAAGTCCATGGATTATACTGAAGGAAATATGCCCAAGAGGCAATAATAAAGTTATTATTTATTTCCACATATCATGATAAATGTTTATCCCCCCCCCCCCCCCCCCCCCCCCCCCCCCCCCCCCCCCCCCCCCCCCCCCCCCCCCCCCCCCCCCCCCCCCCCCCCCCCCCCCCCCCCCCCCCCCCCCCCCCCCCCCCCCCCCCCCCCCCCCCCCCCCCCCCCCCCCCCCCCCCCCCCCCCCCCCCCCCCCCCCCCCCCCCCCCCCCCCCCCCCCCCCCCCCCCCCCCCCCCCCCCCCCCCCCCCCCCCCCCCCCCCCCCCCCCCCCCCCCCCCCCCCCCCCCCCCCCCCCCCCCCCCCCCCCCCCCCCCCCCCCCCCCCCCCCCCCCCCCCCCCCCCCCCCCCCCCCCCCCCCCCCCCCCCCCCCCCCCCCCCCCCCCCCCCCCCCCCCCCCCCCCCCCCCCCCCCCCCCCCCCCCCCCCCCCCCCCCCCCCCCCCCCCCCCCCCCCCCCCCCCCCCCCCCCCCCCCCCCCCCCCCCCCCCCCCCCCCCCCCCCCCCCCCCCCCCCCCCCCCCCCCCCCCCCCCCCCCCCCCCCCCCCCCCCCCCCCCCCCCCCCCCCCCCCCCCCCCCCCCCCCCCCCCCCCCCCCCCCCCCCCCCCCCCCCCCCCCCCCCCCCCCCCCCCCCCCCCCCCCCCCCCCCCCCCCCCCCCCCCCCCCCCCCCCCCCCCCCCCCCCCCCCCCCCCCCCCCCCCCCCCCCCCCCCCCCCCCCCCCCCCCCCCCCCCCCCCCCCCCCCCCCCCCCCCCCCCCCCCCCCCCCCCCCCCCCCCCCCCCCCCCCCCCCCCCCCCCCCCCCCCCCCCCCCCCCCCCCCCCCCCCCCCCCCCCCCCCCCCCCCCCCCCCCCCCCCCCCCCCCCCCCCCCCCCCCCCCCCCCCCCCCCCCCCCCCCCCCCCCCCCCCCCCCCCCCCCCCCCCCCCCCCCCCCCCCCCCCCCCCCCCCCCCCCCCCCCCCCCCCCCCCCCCCCCCCCCCCCCCCCCCCCCCCCCCCCCCCCCCCCCCCCCCCCCCCCCCCCCCCCCCCCCCCCCCCCCCCCCCCCCCCCCCCCCCCCCCCCCCCCCCCCCCCCCCCCCCCCCCCCCCCCCCCCCCCCCCCCCCCCCCCCTACTTCATGAAGATCTACCGCTAGTGAGGCAAGTCCTTCGTGGGCGACGGCCGTGATGGAATAGACAAGGTTGCTTCTTCGTGGACCCTTCTTGGGTGGAGCCCTCCGCGGACTCGCGCAACCGTTACCCTCCATGGGTTGAAGTCTCCATATGACCTAAACCAAAAGTCAAACTCGGCCCCACCGATTCTTTCTATCCGGCACCACCGAGCTTCAAATGCCATAGCCACTACCACAAACCCTAGGCAAATCGGTCTAACCGATAGGGATCTCGGTCTCACCGAGATGGGATTGTAATCTCTCTGTTTCCCTTCGTAATGTTTCGGTCTTACCGAGATGAGCGATCGGTCACACCGAGATTGCAATGTAAACTCTCTGTTTCCCTTTTGTAACATTTCAGTCTCACCGAGATGAGCAAATCGGTCCCACCGAGTTTACCTGACCAACTCTCTGGTTAGCTTATTACCAAAATCGGTCCCACCGAGTTTGTGTAATCGGTCACACCGAGATTACGTTATGCCCTAACCCTAACCATATCGGTCCTACCGAGTTGCATCTCAGTCCCACCGAAGATCCTAACGGTCACTAGGTTTGCTCAATCGGTCCGACCGAGTTTAACCATTCGGTCCGACCGAGTTTGGAAAATTGTGTGTAATGGTTAGATTTTGTGTGGAGGCTATATATACCCCTCCACCCACTCTTCATTCGTGGAGAGAGCCATCAGAACATACCTACACTTCCAATACACATTTTCTGAGAGAGAACCACCTACACTTGTGTTGAGGTCAAGATATTCCATTCCAACCATATGAATCTTGATCTCTAGCCTTCCCCAAGTTGCTTTCCACTCAAATCTTCTTTCCACGAAATCCAAATCCTGTGAGAGAGAGTTGAGTGTTGGGGAGACTATCATTTGAAGCCCCCCCCCCCCCCCCCCCCCCCCCCCCCCCCCCCCCCCCCCCCCCCCCCCCCCCCCCCCCCCCCCCCCCCCCCCCCCCCCCCCCCCCCCCCCCCCCCCCCCCCCCCCCCCCCCCCCCCCCCCCCCCCCCCCCCCCCCCCCCCCCCCCCCCCCCCCCCCCCCCCCCCCCCCCCCCCCCCCCCCCCCCCCCCCCCCCCCCCCCCCCCCCCCCCCCCCCCCCCCCCCCCCCCCCCCCCCCCCCCCCCCCCCCCCCCCCCCCCCCCCCCCCCCCCCCCCCCCCCCCCCCCCCCCCCCCCCCCCCCCCCCCCCCCCCCCCCCCCCCCCCCCCCCCCCCCCCCCCCCCCCCCCCCCCCCCCCCCCCCCCCCCCCCCCCCCCCCCCCCCCCCCCCCCCCCCCCCCCCCCCCCCCCCCCCCCCCCCCCCCCCCCCCCCCCCCCCCCCCCCCCCCCCCCCCCCCCCCCCCCCCCCCCCCCCCCCCCCCCCCCCCCCCCCCCCCCCCCCCCCCCCCCCCCCCCCCCCCCCCCCCCCCCCCCCCCCCCCCCCCCCCCCCCCCCCCCCCCCCCCCCCCCCCCCCCCCCCCCCCCCCCCCCCCCCCCCCCCCCCCCCCCCCCCCCCCCCCCCCCCCCCCCCCCCCCCCCCCCCCCCCCCCCCCCCCCCCCCCCCCCCCCCCCCCCCCCCCCCCCCCCCCCCCCCCCCCCCCCCCCCCCCCCCCCCCCCCCCCCCCCCCCCCCCCCCCCCCCCCCCCCCCCCCCCCCTTTCCGTCATACCGGTGTTATGTTCCTTGATTTTGCGTTCCTTACGCGGTCGGATGATTTATGGGACCCCCTTGACAGTTCGCTTTGAATAAAACTCCTCCAGCAAGGCCCAACCTTGGTTTTACCATTTGCCTACCTAAGCCTTTTCCCTTTGGGTTCTGCAGACTCAAGGGTCATCTTTATTTTAACCCCCAGGCCAGTTCTCCTTCGAGTGCTGGTCCAAACCGAGCGATGTCCGGCGCCCCCTGGGCAACCAGGGTCTATGCCAACCCGACGTCTGGCTCATACGGTGTGCCCTGAGAATGAGATATGTGCAGCTCCTATCGGGATTTGTCGGCACAGCGGGTGGCTTTGCTGGTCTTGTTTTACCATTGTCGAAATGTCTTGTAAACCGGGAATCCGAGACTGATCGGGTCTTCCCGGGAGAAGGTTTATCCTTCGTTGACCGTGAGAGCTTATAATGGGCTAAGTTGGGACACCCCTGTAGGGTATAAACTTTCGAGAGCCGTGCCCGCGGTTATGTGGCAGATGGGAATTTGTTAATGTCCGGTTGTAGAGAACTTGACATTTGACTTAATTAAAATACATCAACCGTGTGTGTAGCCGTGATGGTCTCTTTTCGGCGGAGTCCGGGAAGTGAACACGGCTTTTGAGTTATGTCTGACGTAAGTAGGAGTTCAGGATCACTTCTTGATCATTACTAGTTGACGACCGTTCCGTTGCTCCTCTTCTCGCTCTTATTTGCGTATGTTAGCCCCCCCCCCCCCCCCCCCCCTATGTTAGCCACCATATATGCTTAGTACTTGCTGCAGCTCCACCTCATTACACCATCCTTTCCTATAAGCTTAAATAGTCTTGATCTCGCGGGTGTGAGATTGCTGAGTCCTCATGACTCACAGATACTTCCAAACAGTTGCAAGTGCCGAGGATACCAGTGCAAGTGATGCTACCGAACTCAAGTGGGAGTTCGACGAGGACCTTGGTCGTTACTATGTTTCTTTTCAGGTTGATCAGTAGTGGTGCCCAGTTGGGACGATCGGGGATCTAGCATTTGGGGTTGTCTTCTTTTATTTTGGTTCCGTAGTCGGACCTATGTGTGTACTCTGATTGATGTATGATTTTATTTATGTATTGTGTGAAGTGGCGATTGTAAGCCAACTCTTTATCCCATTCTTGTTCATTACATGGGATTGTGTGAAGATGACCCTTCTTGCGACAAAACCACAATGTGGTTATGCCTCTAAGTCGTGCCTCGACACGTGGGAGATATAGCCGCATCGTGGGCGTTACAAGTTGGTAATCAGAGCCATCCCTGACTTAGGAGCCCCCTGCTTGATCGAATCACTGGCGTTGTTGAGTCTAGAACAAAAATGTTTTGAGTCTTAGGATTATATATATTGGCCCCCCCCCCCCCCCCCCCCCCCCCCCCCCCCCCCCCCCCCCCCCCCCCCCCCCCCCCCCCCCCCCCCCCCCCCCCCCCCCCCCCCCCCCCCCCCCCCCCCCCCCCCCCCCCCCCCCCCCCCCCCCCCCCCCCCCCCCCCCCCCCCCCCCCCCCCCCCCCCCCCCCCCCCCCCCCCCCCCCCCCCCCCCCCCCCCCCCCCCCCCCCCCCCCCCCCCCCCCCCCCCCCCCCCCCCCCCCCCCCCCCCCCCCCCCCCCCCCCCCCCCCCCCCCCCCCCCCCCCCCCCCCCCCCCCCCCCCCCCCCCCCCCCCCCCCCCCCCCCCCCCCCCCCCCCCCCCCCCCCCCCCCCCCCCCCCCCCCCCCCCCCCCCCCCCCCCCCCCCCCCCCCCCCCCCCCCCCCCCCCCCCCCCCCCCCCCCCCCCCCCCCCCCCCCCCCCCCCCCCCCCCCCCCCCCCCCCCCCCCCCCCCCCCCCCCCCCCCCCCCCCCCCCCCCCCCCCCCCCCCCCCCCCCCCCCCCCCCCCCCCCCCCCCCCCCCCCCCCCCCCCCCCCCCCCCCCCCCCCCCCCCCCCCCCCCCCCCCCCCCCCCCCCCCCCCCCCCCCCCCCCCCCCCCCCCCCCCCCCCCCCCCCCCCCCCCCCCCCCCCCCCCCCCCCCCCCCCCCCCCCCCCCCCCCCCCCCCCCCCCCCCCCCCCCCCCCCCCCCCCCCCCCCCCCCCCCCCCCCCCCCCCCCCCCCCCCCCCCCCCCCCCCCCCCCCCCCCCCCCCCCCCCCCCCCCCCCCCCCCCCCCCCCCCCCCCCCCCCCCCCCCCCCCCCCCCCCCCCCCCCCCCCCCCCCCCCCCCCCCCCCCCCCCCCCCCCCCCCCCCCCCCCCCCCCCCCCCCCCCCCCCCCCCCCCCCCCCCCCCCCCCCCCCCCCCCCCCCCCCCCCCCCCCCCCCCCCCCCCCCCCCCCCCCCCCCCCCCCCCCCCCCCCCCCCCCCCCCCCCCCCCCCCCCCCCCCCCCCCCCCCCCCCCCCCCCCCCCCCCCCCCCCCCCCCCCCCCCCCCCCCCCCCCCCCCCCCCCCCCCCCCCCCCCCCCCCCCCCCCCCCCCCCCCCCCCCCCCCCCCCCCCCCCCCCCCCCCCCCCCCCCCCCCCCCCCCCCCCCCCCCCCCCCCCCCCCCCCCCCCCCCCCCCCCCCCCCCCCCCCCCCCCCCCCCCCCCCCCCCCCCCCCCCCCCCCCCCCCCCCCCCCCCCCCCCCCCCCCCCCCCCCCCCCCCCCCCCCCCCCCCCCCCCCCCCCCCCCCCCCCCCCCCCCCCCCCCCCCCCCCCCCCCCCCCCCCCCCCCCCCCCCCCCCCCCCCCCCCCCCCCCCCCCCCCCCCCCCCCCCCCCCCCCCCCCCCCCCCCCCCCCCCCCCCCCCCCCCCCCCCCCCCCCCCCCCCCCCCCCCCCCCCCCCCCCCCCCCCCCCCCCCCCCCCCCCCCCCCCCCCCCCCCCCCCCCCCCCCCCCCCCCCCCCCCCCCCCCCCCCCCCCCCCCCCCCCCCCCCCCCCCCCCCCCCCCCCCCCCCCCCCCCCCCCCCCCCCCCCCCCCCCCCCCCCCCCCCCCCCCCCCCCCCCCCCCCCCCCCCCCCCCCCCCCCCCCCCCCCCCCCCCCCCCCCCCCCCCCCCCCCCCCCCCCCCCCCCCCCCGAAATGATGACGAACTTCAATATGTTTAGTTCGAGAATGTTGCACGGGATTGTAAGCAATCTTAATAGCACTTTCATTGTCACACAGCAATGGAACATGTTTCACATATATCCCATAATCTTTAAGAGTTTGGGTCATCCGAAGTAACTGAGCACAACATGAACCAGCGGCAATGTATTCCGCTTCGGCGGTGGATAAGGATACCGAGTTTTGTTTCTTGGAAGACCAAGACACAAGAGATCTACCAAGAAATTGACAAGTACCCGAAGTGGACTTTCTATCCACCTTGTCTCCGGCATAATCCGAATCGGAGTAGCCAACAAGATCAAAGGAAGACCTCTTAGGATACCAAATGCCAAAATTTGGTGTATGTATTAAGTATCTCACTATCCTTTTCACAGCCTTAAGATGACATTCTTTAGGTGCCGCTTGATATCATGCACACATGCACACACTTAGCATAATATCGGGGCGAGAGGCACATAAATATAACAATGAACCAATCATAGAGCGGTAAACTTTTTGATCAACCGGTTCACCATCTTTGGTCAAATCAAGATGTCCACTAGTAGGCATGGGTGTAGACATACCTTTGCATTCTTGCATATTGAACTTCTTGAATCAAGAAATCCTCATACACATGACTGTGATGCATATACTTACCTGTGGTCTTGAGTTGGCTTAGGAAGGAATGAACCTGAGTAAACAAGGTTAAACAACACAGATACACCTACTAGCCAGAGCAAACAAAAGAAACCACAAGAGAACCAAGACTGGGATGACATGTAGAGTGAGTACTGAGTACCCCATTGGGTATAGACATGTCCCCAAAGGTAAAGATATGCAATAAAATCAGAGATTTCCTTCCCTTAGATGTCTTGCTCCCCCCGAATCTTGCATGGGATATTGGGAGAAGATAGGGAATAGAAAAACAGAGCAAAAGAAAAAACAACATAATTAATGCAAGCAATCAAATATGATCAAATATGAACATGTCTTTCCCCTCTTAAAGACATGTAATTTCTCTCCTCTTGAACACCAAGCATCTGAGGTCTGAGGTTTCTTACACACACTCCCCCTGAGTATCCTCTCCCCCTATAGAAATGATTAAGCATAGAGCTTTGATGTAATCACTCTCTCCCCCTTTGACATCAATTTCCAAGAAGGGCTCTTCTGGATTTGTGATTTACTGCAAAAGGGTTTGGTCCTTGAGTCACAAAGCAAAGCGACTGTGATGCTGGTAGAGAACAAGAGTCATTGAGTGGAGCTGGAGCAAAAAGACTGCAGAAATAAGTGGCAAGTTGTCTTTTCTGTAGTGAAATCGGTAGCACCGAGTTGTGTGCTTCGGTGGCACCGAGAGAATTCGGTTGGGTCGAAGAAAACAGATCGGTGTGACCGAGTTCATCACAGTAAAACACTTGTCACCTCAGCTCACTAGGCACTTTAAGATCTCACAAGGATTTGCAAGGAATTAGCTAAAACATTTGCAATGAATTGAATGCAGAAAATGCAGAACAGAAAAGAGAAGAAAAGATCTAGATGAAGTTTTTTTTGAAAGAGGAAACTCAAATGCATGAGATAAATGCAAGAGGAAACACAAGAGAACTTCATCTAGAATTGGGCGGTGACAAAGTCACCTATGTTAGAGTATATTGACTTAGGAGTCAAGTGAGATCACTTGATCTTTGGTCATACTCATTGTTTAAGCTCAAAATGGGGTTACCATTTTTCGTTTAAGCTTCTTGATGTATTCACATCTTGTTGAGTTGCTTTATCCCATGACTTGGAGTAAAGCTTCTCTAAGATGGAATAGCATACCTTGGGTGGTGGTGTTGATCTTGATCATGTAGTCGAACTTGTGTGGTGGAGTTTGAGTTCATCTTCCTACATGGGTTAGCTTTGCAAGGAAGAGCACTTGTGTATCCAAAATGACAATCATAGAATTTAACAAAGAATGAGTCAAAGGATATATTTGAGGAGTTTTGTGCTTCCTTGACTTCAACCACCATTGTGTAGAGACTTGGTGATGTAGAGGTTGCTCAAGATGTGAGTGAGATGCAATCTCATGGATTTGGATTCATCCAAGTACCTACAAGGGTTAGATAGCATGCAAGGGTGCAAAAGTATCCAAGACATATAGATAGCATCATGAAAGAAATATCAAGGATTAGTCAA
>JAAAWM010008446.1:0-14137 GCA_036873465.1 Thinopyrum obtusiflorum
GGTGGAGGCAATGATGAAGTGGCCATGAAGCACTTGCCATTGATGCTGGAAGGCTCAGCGAGGGCGTGGTTGAATCAGTTGGCTCCCGCTAGCATATATTGTTGGGAAGGCTTGGCCCGAGTGTTTATCAAGACACTTGAAGGCACCTGCAAGCGGCCCGCTAGGCTATCCGAGTTACAACATTGTGTTCAGAAGCCGAATGAGACCTGGAGGGATTATATCCAGCGTTGGACTACACTTCACCATCTGATGGAGAATGTTTCAAAGCACCAAGCAGTTTGCGCTTTCAAGGAAGGTGTATGGTACAGAGAGCTCACACTGAAGTTTGGTCGTTCCGGGGCCATGAATCTGAATCAGATGATGGACATAGCCACTTGATACGCGAATGGCGAAGAAGAAGACCGACTCCATAATGGCAAAGGGAAGACAGTCGACCCCGACGCTTGGGGTGGAAATCCCAGTCGGAAGAAGAAACGCAAGGCAGAAGCCACAGGTCAGGCTGAAGCTGCTGTGGTGAATACCCAAGGAAAGTTCAAGGGAAAGCCCAAGAGGCCATGGATACCCAAGAAGATCAATGATCAGTCGGGCCAGGATGTCCTAGATTTACCGTGTGCAGTCCACACGAAGAAAGATGAAGAGGGTAATTTGATTTTGCCCAAGCACACCACTCGGCAGTGCAGATTCCTAATCCAGTAGTTTCATGAGGGTCGGCAGAGCAAGAAGGGCTCTGATAAGGATGAAGAGGAGGAAAAGGCAGATGATTACCCAAAGGTCAATGCTACTTTGGTGATTTTTGCTGATGTTGAGAGCAAAAGTTGACTGAAAGTCGTCAACAGAGAGGTGAACATGGTTGCTCCAGCGACTACAACATACCTCAAGTGGTCAAAGCCTCCTATTACCTTTGACCGATCGGATCACCCAGCTCACGTTGCTACCCCGGGCGGCAAGCTTTGGTGGTCGACCCAGTCATTGGAGGCACTCGACTGCGTAAAGTTCTCATGGATGGTGGGAGTGGTTTGGACATTCTGTATGCAGAAACCCTTCAGGGGATGGGCATTCCGATGTCCCAACTCAGTGAGAGCAACATGCTGTTTCACAGAGTCATCCCAAGAAAGAAGGTGAAATGACTCGGGCAGATTGCTTTGGATGTGGTTTTCGGTGATTCAAAGAATGTTCACAAAGAAAAAATTGACATTTGAAGTGGTAGATTTTCACAGTGCCTATCATGCTATTCTGGGCAAGCCGGCACATGCTCGTTTCATGGTCCATCCATATTATGTGTATCTCAAACTTAAGATGCCCGGGCCCAAAGGTGTGATCACGGTCACTGGGAACAGACAGAGAGCAGAGGAATGCCTCCAGAAGGGTTCCAAGATCGCTGAGGAGCAAATGGATGTGGTGGAACTGGAAGAGTACAAGAAGAATGCCGATCCGAGTGATTTGCTCCGTTCCAAGAAGCCTGGTTCTGAGTCTGCATTTCAGTCGGGTGGTGAGACGAAACCAGTTCACATCCACCCTGAAGATCCCACAGCTGCTCCGACCCACATCTCAACAACACTCGATAGCAAATAGTAAGCCGCGCTCATCCAGTTCCTCCGTGAGAAATGGGACATCTTCGCATGGAAACCTTCTGACATGTCAGGTGCACCCAGGGGGCTGGCTGAGCACCATTTGCGTGTCGACTCCAAAGCCAAACCTCTCAAAGAGCATCTCCGTCGGTCGGCCACGGAGAAGAGGAAGGTGATTGGCGAGGAAGTGGCTCGGCTCCTGGCAGCCGAGTTTATCCGTGAGATATACCACTCTGAGTGGCTTGCCAATGTCGTCATGGTCCCTAAGAAGGACAATTCCCTCTGTATCTGCATTGACTTCAAGCATATCAATCGGGCTTGCCCGAAAGATCATTTTCCGCTCCCTCGCATCTATCAGATAGTTGACTAGACTGCGGGGTGCGAGCGTTTGTCCTTTCTTGATGTGTATTCCGGATACCATCAGATTTGACTGTATGGGCCAGATGAAATAAAAACGGCCTTCATCACCCCGCTCGGGTGTTTTTGCTATGTCACCATGCCTTTCGGTCTCAAAAATGCTGGCGCCACATTCATGCGCATGATTCAGAAGTGCCTGCTCACTTAGATCAGTCGGAATGTGGAAGCGTATATGGATGATATCGTGGTTAAGTCACGCAAAGGTTCCGACATGCTGACTGACCTCGCTGAAACCTTTGCCCATCTGAGAAGATATGATATCAAGCCGAATCCGTCCAAGTGCACATTTGGAGTTCCCGGTGGAAAGTTACTTGGTTTTCTCGTTTCCGAACGAGGGATAGATGCCAATCCCGAGAAGATCGACGCAATTCTCCGAATGAAACGCCCTATGCGTGTGCATGATGTTCAGAAGCTCACAGTTTGTCTTGCTGCATTGAGTCAATTCATTTCACGTCTCGGTGAAAAGGCATTGCCTCTTTACCGACTGGTGAAAAAGTCTGATACCTTCGAGTGGACTCCCGAAGCTGAAGCAGCATTTGTGGATCTCAAAGCCCTGCTTTCCACCCAGCCGGTGCTTGCTGCTCTGAACAGCAAAGAGCCTCTACTCTTATATATTGCAGCCACTGGTCAGGTTGTCAGCACAGTGCTCACAGTGGAGCGATAAGAAGAAGGCAAGGCCTATAAAGTTCAACGCCTAGTGTATTATATCTCTGAAGTCTTGACTCCATCCAAGTAGAAGTATCCACATTACCAGAAGCTTGTCTATAGAATTTATTTGATTGCGAAGAAAGTTCCACTTTATTTCCAAGACCACTCGGTTTGAGTCATCAGCGATGCTCCATTGTATGAAATCATGAACAGTCGACATGCAACTGGTTGTGTGGCTAAGTGGGCAATTGAACTTCTCCCTCTGGATATCAAGTTCGAAGTGAAGAAGGCGATCAAGTCTCAAGCGCTGGCAGATTTCTTGGCTGAGTGGATTGAACAACAACCAACTCAAGTTCACTCGGAACACTAGACTATGTTCTTCGACAGATCCAAGATGTTGAATGGTTCTAGTGCTGGAGTGGTCCTGGTGTCCCCAAGAGGTGATAAACTCAGTTATGTCCTCCAGATTCACTTTAGTTCCTCCAATAACGAAGCTGAGTATGAAGCACTCCTCTACGGGTTGCATATGGCCATCTCGCTCGGATGGTTTACGGCGACTCAGATTTGGTGGTAAATCAGGTGATGAAGGAGTGGGATGTTAGGAACCCTGCCATGACTGGATACTGCAGTGCAGTGAGGAAGTTAGAGAAAAAGTTTGAGGGTTTGGAACTCCACCAAATTCCCCGAATCAAGAATCAAGCAGCCGACGATATGGCAAAAATAGGTTCCACTCGGAAGCGTATCCCCAGCAATGTGTTTCTCGAGCATCTTCATTCCCCGTCAGTGCAAGAGGATCCTTTTACTGAAGAACCTCCCCAAGCAATAAGTCCTACCAATCCGACTGAAATCGAGGAACCAGCAGTTATTGATCTAGTTATGGAGATCCTTGTAATCACCCCCGACTAGACAGTGCCATACATTGCGTATCTGCTCAGGCAGGTGCTTCCAGAAGATGAAGTTGAAGCATGTCAGATCGTCCGTAGGTCCAAGGCCTTCACAGTGATAGGTGGACAGCTCTATAGAGAGAGAGTTACCGGCGTAGCTCAGCGATGTATCTATCCAGAAGAGGGTCGACTAATTTTGGATGAGATCCACTCGAGGACCTGTGGTCACCATGCATTCTCTCGGACCATCGTGGCCAAAGCATACCGAGCCAGATTCTACTGTCCACGGTCCAATGAAGCTATGAAGGAAATTGTTCAGAAGTGTGAAGGTTGCCAGTTCTATGCAAACATGTCCCACAAGCCCGCAAATGGCTTGAAAACCATTCCACTCATCTGTCCGTTTGCCGTGTGGGGTTTGGACATGGTTGGACCACTCAGGACCGGAAGAAGTGGCTTCACACATCTGCTTGTCGTAGTCGACAAGTTCACCAAGTGGATTGAGGCCAAGCCTATCAAGAACTTAGACTCAAGCACAACCATCAGTTTTATAAAAGAGCTGATATTGTGATATGGAGTTCCGCACAACATTATCATAGACAACGGCTCAAACTTCGATTCGGAAGAATTCAGAGCGTTCTGCGCTTCCCAGGGCACTCGGGTGGATTACGCATGCGTTGCGCACCCGCAGTCGAATGGCCAAGCTGAAAGAGCAAATGGTATGATCCTCCAAGGTTTGAAACCTCGACTCATGCACGACCTTGAGCACGTGGCTGGAGCTTGGGTGACTGAACTGCCATCTATTCTGTGGGGATTGAGGACAACTCCCAACCGATCCACTAACCAAACCCCTTTCTTCATGGTATTTGGGGCTGAAGCCGTGCTACCTAGCGATCTATTTCACAATGCACCACGAGTGGAAATTTATTCAGAATCTGAGGCGGAGCAAGCACGTCAGGATGCAGTAGACCTTCTGGAAGAATAACAAGAGATGGCTTTGATCCGGTTGACTATTTACCAGCAAGATCTGCGTCGATTCCATGCCAGGAACGTCAAAGGACGAGCATTTCAGGAAGGAGACCTAGTACTTCGAGTGGATCAGCAACAACCACACAAGCAAGCCCCGGCATGGGAAGGCCCTTTCGTCATCACCAAGGTGCTTCACAATGGGGCATATCACCTTTACAACCTAGCTCAGAAGAAAGATGAGCAGCGCACCTGGAACGCAGATCTTCTTCGTCATTTTTATACTTGACAGTCAGATTGTTAGGATGTAATAAGTGTACTTGTTAGATCGTTTATCAAGACGTGATTCCTACAGTCTCTTAGTGACTGTTCTCGCAAAAACATGTGTTCAAATCCCCCCGTGGGTGACTTAGCTGCGGAACCCGTTTTTCGCCTAAGTTAAAATACTACTCCGAGTGAGAGCAATCCTCCCTCTCGGGGGCCCCCCCCCCCCCCCCCCCCCCCCCCCCCCCCCCCCCCCCCCCCCCCCCCCCCCCCCCCCCCCCCCCCCCCCCCCCCCCCCCCCCCCCCCCCCCCCCCCCCCCCCCCCCCCCCCCCCCCCCCCCCCCCCCCCCCCCCCCCCCCCCCCCCCCCCCCCCCCCCCCCCCCCCCCCCCCCCCCCCCCCCCCCCCCCCCCCCCCCCCCCCCCCCCCCCCCCCCCCCCCCCCCCCCCCCCCCCCCCCCCCCCCCCCCCCCCCCCCCCCCCCCCCCCCCCCCCCCCCCCCCCCCCCCCCCCCCCCCCCCCCCCCCCCCCCCCCCCCCCCCCCCCCCCCCCCCCCCCCCCATTTTTTTGAATAATCATATCTCTTGAGAGCTCATGATTGGGGCATGAATATATATAGCATTAACAGGAGGCACGGCAATAGAAGCAAGACCAATAATCTCATCCTTACTAGGCAATTCTTTATCATGGGGTTGTCTACCGAACTTAGCAAAATTAAACTCATGTTTCATATCCCCCAAGCCAACTATAAGAACATCCTTTTTGCAATCAATCCTAGCACTGACAGTATTCAAGAAGGGTCTACCAAATATAATGGGACAAAAGCTATCTTGTGGGGAACCGAGAACAAGAAAATCGGCGGGATATTTAACTTTCCCACACAAGACTTCAACATCTCTAACGATCCCAACTGGTGAAATAGTATCTCTATTGGCAAGCTTAATAGTGACATCAATATCTTCTAACTCAGCGGGTGCAATGTCATGCATAATTTCTTGGTATAAGGAAATAGGTATTGCACTAGCACTAGCACCCATATCACATAAGCCATGATAACAATGATATCCTATTTTAACAGAAATAACAGGCATGCCTACAACAGGTCTATGTATCTTAGCATCGGGTTTAGCAATATTGGCAGCTTCCTCATAGAAGTAGATAACATGCCCATCTATATTATCAGCCAAGAGATCTTTAACCATAGAAATACTAGGTTCAACTTTAATTTGCTCAGGAGGTGTATATGTTCTAGTATTACTCTTACGAACCATCGTTGAAGCTTTAGCATGATCCTTTATCCTAACAGGAAAAGGTGGTTTCTCAACATAAGTAGTAGGAACAATAGGATCATTATAAGTAATAGTATTTTCTTCAACTGTAATAGGTGTAACTAATTTTACTTCAGTGGGAGGATTATATTTAAACCACTTCTCCTTAGGGAGATCAAGTGAGTAGCAAAAGATTCACAGAAAGAAGCTACTATCTCAGAGTCAAGTCCATATTTAGCGCTAAATCCATGAAAAGCATCGGTATCCATAAAAGATTGAACACAATCAAGCTTAGGTGTCATAACTGACTCCTTACCATCGTCGGAACCCCAATCTTCAGAGTTGTGTTTAATTCTTTCCAATAAGTCCCACTTGAATTCAATAGTCTCCAGCATATAAGAACCAACACAGGAAGTATCGAGCATGGTGCGATCATTGAGAGAAAGCCGAGCATAAGGGGGGGGGGGGGGGGGGGGGGGGGGGGGGGGGGGGGGGGGGGGGGGGGGGGGGGGGGGGGGGGGGGGGGGGGGGGGGGGGGGGGGGGGGGGGGGGGGGGGGGGGGGGGGGGGGGGGGGGGGGGGGGGGGGGGGGGGGGGGGGGGGGGGGGGGGGGGGGGGGGGGGGGGGGGGGGGGGGGGGGGGGGGGGGGGGGGGGGGGGGGGGGGGGGGGGGGGGGGGGGGGGGGGGGGGGGGGGGGGGGGGGGGGGGGGGGGGGGGGGGGGGGGGGGGGGGGGGGGGGGGGGGGGGGCCTCTCCCTTCAAAGATAAAGGGAAGACCTTCTTCTTGATAACATCATCAGGAATACCTGCAAGCTTAAATAATCCACAAACTTCATCCACATAGATTAGGTGCAAATCGGGATGTAATATTCCATCACCTGTGAAAGGATTAGCTAGTAGTTTCTCTATCATACCCGAAGGAATTTCAAAGTAAACATTTTCAGTAGGTTCAGTAGGTTGAGGAGCAACTCTTTGCTCTACTAGTCAGGGTGAAGATACCTCGAACAAGCCCCTCAAAGGATTATGTTCCATAGTAACAAGTGACAGTAAATTTCAGCACACTATATAAATTTTTCCTTACCAAATTCCACCTACCAAAGGCGCTTCACTCCCCGGCAATGGTGCCAGAAAAGAGTCTTGATGACCCACAAGTGTAGGGGATCTATCGTAGCCTTTTCGATAAGTAAGAGTGTCGAACCCAACGAGGAGCAGAAGGAAAGGATAAGCAGTTTTCAGTAGGGGGGGGGGGGGGGGGGGGGGGGGGGGGGGGGGGGGGGGGGGGGGGGGGGGGGGGGGGGGGGGGGGGGGGGGGGGGGGGGGGGGGGGGGGGGGGGGGGGGGGGGGGGGGGGGGGGGGGGGGGGGGGGGGGGGGGGGGGGGGGGGGGGGGGGGGGGGGGGGGGGGGGGGGGGGGGGGGGGGGGGGGGGGGGGGGGGGGGGGGGGGGGGGGGGGGGGGGGGGGGGGGGGGGGGGGGGGGGGGGGAATTTGATATGTGGGTGGACCGGTGCTTGGGTGCTATCCTTACTTGGACAAGCCTCCCACTTATGATTAACTCCTATTGCAAGCATCCGCAACTACAAAATAAGTATTAAGGTAAACCTAACCATAGCATGAAAAATACGGATCCAAATCAGCCCCTTACGAAGCAACGCATAAACTAGGGTTTAAGCTTCTGTCACTCTAGCAACCCATCATCTACTTATTACTTCCCAATGCCTTCCTCTAGGCCCAAACAATGGTGAAATGTCATGTAGTCGACGTTCACATAACACCACTAGAGGAAAGACAACATACATCTCATCAAAATATCAAACGAATTCCAAATTCACATGACTACTAATAGCAAGACTTCTCCCATGTCCTCAGGAACAAACATAACTACTCACAAAGCATATTCATGTTCATAATCAGAGGGGTATTAATATGCATAATGGATCTGAACATATGATCTTCCACCAAATAAACCAACTAGCATCAACTACAAGGAGTAAGATGACCCACAAGTGTAGGGGATCTATCGTAGCCTTTTCGATAAGTAAGAGTGGGGGGGGGGGGGGGGGGGGGGGGGGGGGGGGGGGGGGGGGGGGGGGGGGGGGGGGGGGGGGGGGGGGGGGGGGGGGGGGGGGGGGGGGGGGGGGGGGGGGGGGGGGGGGGGGGGGGGGGGGGGGGGGGGGGGGGGGGGGGGGAGGGAAGTTTCCCCGGCAGAACAGCTCCGCCAGAGCCCTAGATTGGTTCCGCCTCGTGGCGGCGGAGTATCGTCCCGAAAGCTTGCTTATGATTTTTTCCAGGGTAAAAGACTTCATATAGCAGAAGATGGACACCGAAGGCCTGCCAGGGGGCCCACGAGGCAGGGGGGCGCGCCCCCCACCCTCGTGGCCAGGGTGTGGGCCCCCTCTGGTATTTTCTTCGCTCAGTATTTTTCATAAATCCCAAAAATGACTTCCGTGAAGTTTCAGGACTTTTGGAGTTGTGCAGAATATGTCTCTAATATTTGCTCCTTTTCCAGCCCAGAATTCCAGCTGCCGGCATTCTCCCTCTTCATGTAAACCTTGTAAAATAAGAGAGAATAGGCATAAGTATTGTGACATAATGTGTAATAACAGCCCATAATGCAATAAATATCGATATAAAAGCATGATGCAAAATGGACGTATCAACTCCCCCAAGCTTAGACCTCGCTTGTCCTCAAGCGGAAGCCGATAATGATAAATATGTCCACATGTTTAGAGATAGAGGTGTTGATAAAATAAAATACGGACATGAGGGCATCATGATCATTCTTATAACAGCAACATATACTGATATTGTCATATGATTTCTTATGCTCAAGTAATAATCTATTCACAATGTCAAGTATGAATCAGAAACTTCATTGAGAACCAACAAACTATAATCTCAGTCATTGAGGCAATTGCAATTTATCATAACATCGGAAAGAGTCTATGTAAGAGCTTTTCAGCAAGTCCACATACTCAACTATCAAGTAGTCTTTCACAATTGCTAACACTCACGCAATACTTGTGGTTATGGAGTTTTAATCAGACACAGAGAAGAGATAGGGGCTTATAGTTTCGCCTCCCAACCTTTTACCTCAAGGGTAATGTCAACAATAATAGTTCATGCTAACTTACATCCAATTAGATATATGTATCAGGATCTTTCCAACACAATGTGCTTGCCAAAGGATAAAATGTAAAAAGGAAAGGTGAAGATCACCATGACTCTTGCATAAGGTAGAAGATAAAAATAAAAGATAGGCCCTTCGCAGAGGGAAGCAGAGGTTGTCATGCGCTTTCAGGGTTGGATGCACAAAATTTTAATGCAAAAGAACGTCACTTTATATTGCCACTTGTGATATGGACCTTTATTATGCAGTCCGTCGCTTTTATTTCTTCCACATCACAAGATCGTATAAAGCTTATTTTCTCCCACACTAATAAGTCATACATATTTAGAGAGCAATTTTTATTGCTTGCACCGATGACAACTTACTTGAAGGATCTTACTCAATCCATAGATAGATATGGTGGACTCTAATGGCAAAACTGGTTTTAAGGGTATTTGGAAGCACGGGGGGGGGGGGGGGGGGGGGGGGGGGGGGGGGGGGGGGGGGGGGGGGGGGGGGGGGGGGGGGGGGGGGGGGGGGGGGGGGGGGGGGGGGGGGGGGGGGGGGGGGGGGGGGGGGGGGGGGGGGGGGGGGGGGGGGGGGGGGGGGGGGGGGGGGGGGGGGGGGGGGGGGGGGGGGGGGGGGGGGGGGGGGGGGGGGGGGGGGGGGGGGGGGGGGGGGGGGGGGGGGGGGGGGGGGGGGGGGGGGGGGGGGGGGGGGGGGGGGGGGGGGGGGGGGGGGGGGGGGGGGGGGGGGGGGGGGGGGGGGGGGGGGGGGGGGGGGGGGGGGGGGGGGGGGGGGGGGGGGGGGGGGGGGGGGGGGGGGGGGGGGGCATGTTGGATGATCCATGACAATATACTTTATTTCAGATATAAGAAAACATAATCCATTACGTTGTCTTCCTTGTCCAACATCAACTCTTTAGCATGTCATATTTTAATGAGTGCTCACAATCATAAAAGATGTCCAAGATAGTATATTTATATGTGAAAACCTCTCTTTCTTTATTACTTCCTATTAATTGCAACGATGACCAAAACTATGTTTGTCAACTCTCAACAAGTTTTAATCATCATACTCTCTCTATGTGAAGTCATTACTCTCCATAAGATCAATATGATCTCTTTACTTCTTTTTATTCTTTCTTTTTATTTTATTCCCTCAAGATCATAGTAAGATAATCAAGCCCTTGACTCAACACTAATCTTTATTATATATATAGCTCACGGACTTGATTACATAGAAGGATCATAAAGCAAAACTCAAAACTAAATCATACTAAAACTTTATTCTACTAGATCAAGATATTACCAAAAGGATCGAACTAAGAAAAACGGTAAAGATAGGAGTGTGATGGTGATACGATACCGGGGCACCTCCCCCAAGCTTGGCAGTTGCCAAGGGGAGTGCCCATACCCATGTGATTATGTCTCTTTTGCTGGTGAAGAAGATGGTGGTGATGATGGGTAGTCGCACATCGAGCGTAAGAGATCCCAACTTGCGGATAATGCCCTTGAGTGCGACGATATGCTCCTTCAACAAAATATTTTCACTTGTAAGATACTTGTTTTGTATACGAGCTAACTCAATCATCTTGAAAGCTTCAATCTCAGTTGGGGTGAAGAGAGGTGGAAGGATGTCTTCTTCTTTTGCTGCCGGAGCTTGATCCTCCATGGCCTTCTTGATCCCATCATCCTTGTTAATCTCCCCGGGTTCTTCTCTCTTCAGCTCTATCTTCATCAGCCAAGCATCGTTGCCCTGGTTGTTGGAGGAGGGGGACGACATGATGCCTGGCCTTCATGACTCTGACAGAAAACAGCTCGAAACAAGAACAGAGGATATTTGCGTGATATGGGAGTCAAAACCTTCGGGAGATTATATAATGAATTTTTACCGACCAAAATACGTATCGTGCAAGAAAACGGAGTCCGGAGAGCACACGAGGTGCCCACGAGGCAGGGGGGCGCGCCCAGGGGGGGTAGGGCGCGCCTCCCACCCTCGTGGAAGCCTCGTGTCCTTCCCGGACTGCTTCTTATTTTTCTATTTTTCTAAATATTCCAAAACGGAGAAAAATTGCCATTAGAACTGTTTTGGAGTCGGTTTACTTACCGTATCACATACCTATTCCTTTTCGGAGTCTGAAATGTTCTGGAAAGTGTCCCTTATGTATTCCTCCGGGGTTACGGTTTCAATAATATTGGTTTCAACATTTATAGGATTACTTGAGATATAATGTTTAATTCTTTGACCGTTCACCACCTTCGGATTTGTGCCTTCGAAGTTGTTGATTTTTATGGCATCGGAACGATAGACCTCCTCGATAACGTAAGGACCTTCCCATTTAGAGAGAAGTTTTCCTGCAAAAAATCTTAAACGAGAGTTGTATAGTAACACATAATCACCTACATTAAACTCACGTTTTTGTATCCTTTTGTCATGCCATCTTTTAACTTTTTCTTTAAATAATTTGGCATTTTCATAGGCTTGGGTTCTCCATTCATCGAGTGAGCTAATGTCAAATAACCTCTTCTCACCGGCAAGTTTGAAATCATAATTGAGCTCTTTAATAGCCCAATATGCCTTATGTTCTAGCTCGAGAGGTAAGTGACATGCTTTTCCATAGGGGGGGGGGGGGGGGGGGGGGGGGGGGGGGGGGGGGGGGGGGGGGGGGGGGGGGGGGGGGGGGGGGGGGGGGGGGGGGGGGGGGGGGGGGGGGGGGGGGGGGGGGGGGGGGGGGGGGGGGGGGGGGGGGGGGGGGGGGGGGGGGGGGGGGGGGGGGGGGGGGGGGGGGGGGGGGGGGGGGGGGGGGGGGGGGGGGGGGGGGGGGGGGGGGGGGGGGGGGGGGGGGGGGGGGGGGGGGGGGGGGGGGGGGGGGGGGGGGGGGGGGGGGGGGGGGGGGGGGGGGGGGGGGGGGGGGGGGGGGGGGGGGGGGGGGGGGGGGGGGGGGGGGGGGGGGGGGGGGGGGGGGGGGGGGGGGGGGGGGGGGGGGGGGGGGGGGGGGGGGGGGGGGGGGGGGGGGGGGGGGGGGGGGGGGGGGGGGGGGGGGGGGGGGGGGGGGGGGGGGGGGGGGGGGGGGGGGGGGGGGGGGGGGGGGGGGGGGGGGGGGGGGGGGGGGGGGGGGGGGGGGGGGGGGGGGGGGGGGGGGGGGGGGGGGGGGGGGGGGGGGGGGGGGGGGGGGGGGGGGGGGGGGGGGGGGGGGGGGGGGGGGGGGGGGGGGGGGGGGGGGGGGGGGGGGGGGGGGGGGGGGGGGGGGGGGGGGGGGGGGGGGGGGGGGGGGGGGGGGGGGGGGGGGGGGGGGGGGGGGGGGGGGGGGGGGGGGGGGGGGGGGGGGGGGGGGGGGGGGGGGGGGGGGGGGGGGGGGGGGGGGGGGGGGGGGGGGGGGGGGGGGGGGGGGGGGGGGGGGGGGGGGGGGGGGGGGGGGGGGGGGGGGGGGGGGGGGGGGGGGGGGGGGGGGGGGGGGGGGGGGGGGGGGGGGGGGGGGGGGGGGGGGGGGGGGGGGGGGGGGGGGGGGGGGGGGGGGGGGGGGGGGGGGGGGGGGGGGGGGGGGGGGGGGGGGGGGGGGGGGGGGGGGGGGGGGGGGGGGGGGGGGGGGGGGGGGGGGGGGGGGGGGGGGGGGGGGGGGGGGGGGGGGGGGGGGGGGGGGGGGGGGGGGGGGGGGGGGGGGGGGGGGGGGGGGGGGGGGGGGGGGGGGGGGGGGGGGGGGGGGGGGGGGGGGGGGGGGGGGGGGGGGGGGGGGGGGGGGGGGGGGGGGGGGGGGGGGGGGGGGGGGGGGGGGGGGGGGGGGGGGGGGGGGGGGGGGGGGGGGGGGGGGGGGGGGGGGGGGGGGGGGGGGGGGGGGGGGGGGGGGGGGGGGGGGGGGGGGGGGGGGGGGGGGGGGGGGGGGGGGGGGGGGGGGGGGGGGGGGGGGGGGGGGGGGGGGGGGGGGGGGGGGGGGGGGGGGGGGGGGGGGGGGGGGGGGGGGGGGGGGGGGGGGGGGGGGGGGGGGGGGGGGGGGGGGGGGGGGGGGGGGGGGGGGGGGGGGGGGGGGGGGGGGGGGGGGGGGGGGGGGGGGGGGGGGGGGGGGGGGGGGGGGGGGGGGGGGGGGGGGGGGGGGGGGGGGGGGGGGGGGGGGGGGGGGGGGGGGGGGGGGGGGGGGGGGGGGGGGGGGGGGGGGGGGGGGGGGGGGGGGGGGGGGGGGGGGGGGGGGGGGGGGGGGGGGGGGGGGGGGGGGGGGGGGGGGGGGGGGGGGGGGGGGGGGGGGAGTTACACAGTTAACCATTGGGGCATCAAACGACCTCCAAATGGAAATAAATTTGACAGGAGGGCTACCGGTGATGTACCAAGGCCACTCGACAAATCTCGACCCATTCCGAGAACGTTGTTCTCCCGGTCACGAAAAGAGATTTGAGGGGTGCAACGGGTGCATGTGGAGTGTCGGATCGTGAAACGGACAACGGGCAAAATGACCGGATGCATGAGATGAAGACGAATGCAAATGAGATGCACATGATGACATAAGATGAAATGCATGACATGAAAAAAATGCAAAACGAAGACAACAACCCAACCAAGGGAGGGAATATCATATCACATAGCCAGAAATGGCAAGAGTAGGAGTTACAATTATGGAACGTTACATCCGGGGTGTTACATGATGGCACATCTTGCAATTTACGCTGGCACATTGCAGCAAACAGAGGAGGCAATATAAATCACTCAACATCGGACCATTTTGTGCAGTTCCACTAAAATCATCTTCATTGTCCTGAACGTGAAAAGATAGGAAAGCAATGTACTTAAACGGTGTTGTAAAACAGTAGCACATATCAATAGCTCAGCATGACAAAACACGATCATCTAGACGAAGGGGATACGGACCTGCGTGCGGAAGATTATGCATAGTATTATAGGTGGTTAGTTGATTTACACCTTGGGATCTCCTATGATGGGACGGAGGAAATTATATGCACTCAATGAGCGCAACTCCTTCCATGTGGCTATAGAAAATTTGTCCGACTAACCCCAATATCTTTTTTGTGCAGTTC
>JAAAWM010008447.1:0-14144 GCA_036873465.1 Thinopyrum obtusiflorum
AGTCTCACTAGTAGTTCCGCATGGACTTCGACGTTTAGCTTGTTACCTCAGCTCCGATCTTGTACCCTTGGGAGGGTCTTGTAGATAGTCAGGCTTCTCAGCCTTTTCCATTTGTAGTTGTCTGTACTCAGACAAGTTAAGCTTCCGCACGTGCTCATTGCTTGTATGACTTGAATGCTGGGTCATGAGACCCATGTTTGTAATATCTGACTCTTCGGAGTCTTATGAATAAATACTTTGACTCATAGAGTTTTGTTGTGATGCCATGTTGTATTTACACATATCGAGCATATTGTGTGTATGATTGAAATGCTTGGTATGTGTGGGATCCGACAACCTAGTTGTCTATCCTTGGTAGCCTCTCTTATGGGGAAATGTAGTCTAGTGCTTCCACTGAGCCATGGTAGTCTGCTACAGCCCGGTTTACCGGAGTCCTGTTAGCCCAGTTGCTACTGCTCCGAAACACTTAGACTGGCCGGCATGTGTCCTTCTTCGATCCTGTGTCTGTCCCTTCGGGGAAATGTCACGCGGTGTCTTCGGAGTCCTATTAGCCTACTACAGCCCGGATTCCCGGAGTCCTGCTAGCCTAGTTGCTACAGCCCGAATTCACTCGCTGATGACCGACACGTTCATTGCTGGGTCATGTATGCCTGTCCCTATAGATGCAGTTAATAATTTTTTGGATTTAAAATAATTCAGAAAATTCCAGGAAATATCCAAAACTTCTAAAAATCATAGAAAATCAACCGTAACTCCAAATGAAATAATTTATATATGAAAAATTATCAAAAAAATCCAATCTATCAATTTATGCTACTTTCATGCATGAAAAACCAACTTATACCTGCTATATATGTGAAAACATTCAAATGGCATTTTAAATGCTCAAACTAGAGTTTGCATTTGAACCTTTGGTTCAAATGAACTCCCTTGCACTTGTTGCTAGCTGCATTAGCTCAAATCACAGCACATTTCCATGTCACATTCATGCATCATATTATTGCATTGCATTGATTGTGTTTCCTCTCTGTTGCCGGTAATTGTCCCCCCTCAGTAGATGTTGATCCAGCAATGAATTCGATGACACCGATGAAGAGCTATATCATCTTCAGAAGTGCCAGGCAAGCGAAACCCCCTTGTTCATTCCGATACTATCCCACTCTCTCGCTCCTGCTCTCTTTTACTGCATTAGGACAACAACGATTCAACTATTACATGCTGTGGTAGTTGAACCCCTTTCCTTTGCATGACCTGTCATTGCCACAGTAAATAGATGAAACCCACTAGCATGAGTAGGAGTTGTTTGAGCCCTGATGTGCCTACTCATTCATGCTTGTTGTCATGCCTGCTACTACTTAGAGTTGAGTCCGGTCTGATTCATCAGGGATGAATTGGAATGTGGTGAACATGTCCTACTGTTGAGAGCTAAGTGTGTGAACATGATTTGGTAAAGGTAGCGGTGAGAGGCCATGTAGGAGTACATGGTGGGTTGTCTCATTGCAGCCGTCCTCAGGAACTGAGTTCTGTGTTTGTGATCCATGAACAGTTACTACCACACATTGGGTTCCGGTATCTCGACCCCTCTCGGCTTATTAATCAACTCGATCTCTGTCCAGGAGTTGCAACTAGTTTCTGGTGTTTGTATTGTTAGTAGTCTACCAAGTGGCACCCGGTACAGGTGGGCTTGGGACAGACTAGGCACAGTGGCATTGTGTACCAAGTGTAGAACCATCCGTCGAGGTGGGCTTGGGAACCCTGCACACATTGTTTGGGGCCGTGAGCGACACCCCGGCCGGATCTCCTTGCGGATGGAACCCGAATAGGCGATAAACCTGGACTAGAGACTTGTGTGGTTAGTCAGGTCGTGGCCGACTCCCTCGCCAGGCTTCCGCTTGAAGGTTTCCAAGATACACGACATGTACATGGTGGTAAGTGGCGAGAGCATGTGTGAAGAAGTACACCCCTGCAGGGTTAACATGATCTATTCGAATAGCCGTGTCCGCGGTAAAGGACTTCTGGGTTGCTTGTACAGTTCATAGACAAGTGAAAGTGGATACTCTAAAATGCGCAAGATAAGCGGGGGGGGGGGGGGGGGGGGGGGGGGGGGGGGGGGGGGGGGGGGGGGGGGGGGGGGGGGGGGGGGGGGGGGGGGGGGGGGGGGGGGGGGGGGGGGGGGGGGGGGGGGGGGGGGGGGGGGGGGGGGGGGGGGGGGGGGGGGGGGGGGGGGGGGGGGGGGGGGGGGGGGGGGGGGGGGGGGGGGGGGGGGGGGGGGGGGGGGGGGGGGGGGGGGGGGGGGGGGGGGGGGGGGGGGGGGGGGGGGGGGGGGGGGGGGGGGGGGGGGGGGGGGGGGGGGGGGGGGGGGGGGGGGGGGGGGGGGGGGGGGGGGGGGGGGGGGGGGGGGGGGGGGGGGGGGGGGGGGGGGGGGGGGGGGGGGGGGGGGGGGGGGGGGGGGGGGGGGGGGGGGGGGGGGGGGGGGGGGGGGGGGGGGGGGGGGGGGGGGGGGGGGGGGGGGGGGGGGGGGGGGGGGGGGGGGGGGGGGGGGGGGGGGGGGGGGGGGGGGGGGGGGGGGGGGGGGGGGGGGGGGGGGGGGGGGGGGGGGGGGGGGGGGGGGGGGGGGGGGGGGGGGGGGGGGGGGGGGGGGGGGGGGGGGGGGGGGGGGGGGGGGGGGGGGGGGGGGGGGGGGGGGGGGGGGGGGGGGGGGGGGGGGGGGGGGGGGGGGGGGGGGGGGGGGGGGGGGGGGGGGGGGGGGGGGGGGGGGGGGGGGGGGGGGGGGGGGGGGGGGGGGGGGGGGGGGGGGGCAGAGAACCCAGGCCGACATGACTAGTCGTGAACCCAAAGTGGCACTAACTTATAGGGACATGTATACATGACCCAGCAACGAACGTGTCGGTCATCAGCGAGTCAATTCGGGCTGTAGCAACTGGGCTAGCAGGACTCCGGGAATCCGGGCTGTAGCAGGCTAACAGGACTCCGAAGACACCGCGTGACATTTCCCCGAAGGGACAGACACATGATCGAAGAAGGACACATGCCGGCCAGTCTAAGTGTTCCGGAGCAGTAGCAACTAGGCTAACAGGACTCCGGTAAACTGGGCTGTAGCAGACTACCATGGCTCAGTGGAAGCACTAGACTACATTTCCCCATAAGAGAGGCTACCAAGGATAGACAACTAGGTTGTCGGATCCACACATACGAAGCATTTCAATCATACACACAATATGCTTGATATGTGTAAATACAACATGGCATCACAACAAAACTCTATGACTCAAAGTATTTATTCGTAAGACTCCGAAGAGTCAGATATTACAAACATGGGTCTCATGACCCAGCATTCAAGTCATACAAGCAATAGCACAAGCGGAAGCTTAAACATGTCTGAGTACAGACAACTACAAATGAAACAGGCTGAGAAGCCTGACTATGTGGTATCAGAGCCTGACTGCCTGTAGGATTACCAAGCCAAACTGGTCGAAGTCATGTCTAGAAATGCTTTAGTTATATAAGGGAATTGATTGTGGAAGGGAACTTAAGGCTCTTTTACTCCTTTACCTTATGTCCTTCTGATCTAAGTCATCCTATCTTTCCTACGGGGTTAAGAACTAGGCTTCTCATCTTTCTATTAGGATCACGTGTTACTAATCCGTAGACTTATAGGATTGATGGTTTCAAGCCTCAGTTCAGTTCCTACTACTTTCGTATGTTGACCATTGATCTCGGAACCTTGATATTGTGATGTAAGTGGTTATGCCACCATTTTTTTGCAGGATGTCTCAAATCTTTTTGAGAATTTACAGCCGTTATGCTGTCCGAGTCATCCCAGGTTTCTAAATAGTCTGATGCATTTGCAAATCCCTTATTCCCATTCTCGATGTTCCTTTGGGCCAAATTAACCACACTAATCGTCGAGTTGAGGTACTTCGTTGCCTTGGCATATATGTTGAAGCCATTTTTATGACCCTCGGCGTCTTAGAGAACCACTCAGTAATCTAGCAATGCTTTGTATCCCCAGTGTGATGATTCTGGCCATCATTCTCGAAAGCATCCCGTGATGCTACTTAGTAGTAGGTATTCTACTCCCGGGTTTCTGAACCCGAGATTCACCCGGGGGGGGGGGGGGGGGGGGGGGGGGGGGGGGGGGGGGGGGGGGGGGGGGGGGGGGGGGGGGGGGGGGGGGGGGGGGGGGGGGGGGGGGGGGGGGGGGGGGGGGGGGGGGGGGGGGGGGGGGGGGGGGGGGGGGGGGGGGGGGGGGGGGGGGGGGGGGGGGGGGGGGGGGGGGGGGGGGGGGGGGGGGGGGGGGGGGGGGGGGGGGGGGGGGGGGGGGGGGGGGGGGGGGGGGGGGGGGGGGGGGGGGGGGGGGGGGGGGGGGGGGGGGGGGGGGGGGGGGGGGGGGGGGGGGGGGGGGGGGGGGGGGGGGGGGGGGGGGGGGGGGGGGGGGGGGGGGGGGGGGGGGGGGGGGGGGGGGGGGGGGGGGGGGGGGGGGGGGGGGGGGGGGGGGGGGGGGGGGGGGGGGGGGAAACAAACTCCAGTACCTCATCCATATCCAGGATTGGGTCAAAGTAGTTGTGTTCTGCAGATCAAATGCCAATCCAGCTTTTGCTCTGTTCTACCCTGGAGTATTACCCCCTTTATGTCAGGATTGTCATGAGAATTGCACCCTCTCTCATGAATTCTTGACGCAGTGATACTTCTTACCATCATTTTTCATTCCTCGGTCCCGTGTTGTCGCAACCGGAATGCCGGCAAGTGAACCATGATGTGTGAAATCAATACTCCTAGCAACTAGTTGCTAGGTAGCTAATGGACAATAATTTCTTTCTTAGCGTGTTGGTTATTGAATCATCATCCTAAGATTGATCGTGCTACCTAGTCCATTTTTCCTGGTGCACTCTTCGATCAATGAGTTAGGATTGTGTCAGTCCCTCGCTCTCTTGATCATATCGTCTTGCTCTGAAAAGCAAGATTGTTCCCGAGCTTAGAAACATATCGGTGGTTCGTGATTTTCTGAATATTTCCTCGGAAGTATCACCAGGTTGCCCCCTGACTGTTATGTTGAGGGGGGGGGGGGGGGGGGGGGGGGGGGGGGGGGGGGGGGGGGGGGGGGGGGGGGGGGGGGGGGGGGGGGGGGGGGGGGGGGGGGGGGGGGGGGGGGGGGGGGGGGGGGGGGGGGGGGGGGGGGGGGGGGGGGGGGGGGGGGGGGGGGGGGGGGGGGGGGGGGGGGGGGGGGGGGGGGGGGGGGGGGGGGGGGGGGGGGGGGGGGGGGGGGGGGGGGGGGGGGGGGGGGGGGGGGGGGGGGGGGGGGGGGGGGGGGGGGGGGGGGGGGGGGGGGGGGGGGGGGGGGGGGGGGGGGGGGGGGGGGGGGGGGGGGGGGGGGGGGGGGGGGGGGGGGGGGGGGGGGGGGGGGGGGGGGGGGGGGGGGGGGGGGGGGGGGGGGGGGGGGGGGGGGGGGGGGGGGGGGGGGGGGGGGGGGGGGGGGGGGGGGGGGGGGGGGGGGGGGGGGGGGGGGGGGGGGGGGGGGGGGGGGGGGGGGGGGGGGGGGGGGGGGGGGGGGGGGGGGGGGGGGGGGGGGGGGGGGGGGGGGGGGGGGGGGGGGGGGGGGGGGGGGGGGGGGGGGGGGGGGGGGGGGGGGGGGGGGGGGGGGGGGGGGGGGGGGGGGGGGGGGGGGGGGGGGGGGGGGGGGGGGGGGGGGGGGGGGGGGGGGGGGGGGGGGGGGGGGGGGGGGGGGGGGGGGGGGGGGGGGGGGGGGGGGGGGGGGGGGGGGGGGGGGGGGGGGGGGGGGGGGGGGGGGGGGGGGGGGGGGGGGGGGGGGGGGGGGGGGGGGGGGGGGGGGGGGGGGGGGGGGGGGGGGGGGGGGGGGGGGGGGGGGGGGGGGGGGGGGGGGGGGGGGGGGGGGGGGGGGGGGGGGGGGGGGGGGGGGGGGGGGGGGGGGGGGGGGGGGGGGGGGGGGGGGGGGGGGGGGGGGGGGGGGGGGGGGGGGGGGGGGGGGGGGGGGGGGGGGGGGGGGGGGGGGGGGGGGGGGGGGGGGGGGGGGGGGGGGGGGGGGGGGGGGGGGGGGGGGGGGGGGGGGGGGGGGGGGGGGGGGGGGGGGGGGGGGGGGGGGGGGGGGGGGGGGGGGGGGGGGGGGGGGGGGGGGGGGGGGGGGGGGGGGGGGGGGGGGGGGGGGGGGGGGGGGGGGGGGGGGGGGGGGGGGGGGGGGGGGGGGGGGGGGGGGGGGGGGGGGGGGGGGGGGGGGGGGGGGGGGGGGGGGGGGGGGGGGGGGGGGGGGGGGGGGGGGGGGGGGGGGGGGGGGGGGGGGGGGGGGGGGGGGGGGGGGGGGGGGGGGGGGGGGGGGGGGGGGGGGGGGGGGGGGGGGGGGGGGGGGGGGGGGGGGGGGGGGGGGGGGGGGGGGGGGGGGGGGGGGGGGGGGGGGGGGGGGGGGGGGGGGGGGGGGGGGGGGGGGGGGGGGGGGGGGGGGGGGGGGGGGGGGGGGGGGGGGGGGGGGGGGGGGGGGGGGGGGGGGGGGGGGGGGGGGGGGGGGGGGGGGGGGGGGGGGGGAACCCTAGCATTAAATCAACTCAACTAGGGTAAGTTAAAATCTTTTCAATAAACCCAAAAGGCCCCTAAGAAAAGTTCATGATTTCTGGTTAAGGTGGAAACCTCTGCCAAAAATGATGAATATATCCTTAGGTCATTTTTGGATTTTTGAATTAAATCATATTGTATTTGACTTTGGGCATTTAAATACTATAAATATTTTAAATGCTCAAATAAATGTTGGAAATTGATAAGGGTCACTGGAATAATTCAGAAAGCACCCATATTTATTTCCAGGATTTTATAAAATGATTTGATATTTAAAACGGTAATCCACATCATCCAAGTTTGAGTATGCCATTCTACCTACCCCCTCCAAATGATCGCTTGTGATTGCCTTAGGCTGGTTTAAAGAATTTCAGTGATCTCTGAATCAAAGTAATTCTTTTTGCCACTTAAGGGGATAATCTACGAATCACCCTCCTTCAGGATGTTTCGTCGTGGTATCATGGCAACTCAACTCCTCGCTACGTGGACAATCGTTTACCACCTTCTTAGGTGTGGAATTGTGGTCCACCTAGCGAACCCTCGTCGTCTGTCTTACTCCATTTCTTCAGATCTGTGCTTCGTCTCTCAGCTCGAGAGATATTGTTATGTCTCATTCCATGAGTTGCTCGATCTTCGAGAAGATCGACCCTTCTAGAGTCTCCTTCTTCCCTCCATGTCATGTTGACAGGATTTCTTAAGGCAAGACTTCAAGACAATGATGGTGAATGAATCAACGTTCAACTGAAGTGCACCCTGGATCGTGAAGATTATACTAGTTGCGTTTACCCTTCACCTTACCCTACGCTTGAATCTCGAGACGAGATTCTTGTTTAGTGGGGGTGAGTTGTCACATCCCTAGCTTCTGGTAATGCTCTGAGCTAGCTAGCCATGTGTTGCATCATGTTTAAATTTTGCCTAAAATTGAAATGGGGATGTTCAAACCCTAGCATTAAATCAACTCAACTAGGGTAAGTTAAAATCTTTTCAATAAACCCAAAAGGCCCCTAAGAAAAGTTCATGATTTCTGGTTAAGGTGGAAACCTCTGCCAAAAATGATGAATATATCCTTAGGTCATTTTTGGATTTTTGAATTAAATCATATTGTATTTGACTTTGGGCATTTAAATACTATAAATATTTTAAATGCTCAAATAAATGTTGGAAATTGATAAGGGTCACTGGAATAATTCAGAAAGCACCCATATTTATTTCCAGGATTTTATAAAATGATTTGATATTTAAAACAAATCAAAAACAAATTGCAGAAATAGAAAAAAATAAAACAGAACAAAAATAAGAGGGAGAAGGACATACCTGGCCTCACCCGTGCAGCCCACCAGCCGGCCCAGTTCCCCCCAGCCGGCCCAGCCCACCTCCTCCTCCTTTGTCCTCTTCCTCCTCTGCCAGGAGGACGAGCAGAGGCGAGGCGTGGCGCGCGTCGACGCCGGCCACCTCCTGCTTCGCGCTGGAGGCCTCCCCCTTCGAGCCTATCCATGCGTGGAGACGCCACGCAGCCGCCCGGAGCCGTCCAGCCCTCCCTCTCTTCCCCTGGACCCCGTTCCCTCCTCTGCTTCCCTCGGGGGGGGGGGGGGGGGGGGGGGGGGGGGGGGGGGGGGGGGGGGGGGGGGGGGGGGGGGGGGGGGGGGGGGGGGGGGGGGGGGGGGGGGGGGGGGGGGGGGGGGGGGGGGGGGGGGGGGGGGGGGGGGGGGGGGGGGGGGGGGGGGGGGGGGGGGGGGGGGGGGGGGGGGGGGGGGGGGGGGGGGGGGGGGGGGGGGGGGGGGGGGGGGGGGGGGGGGGGGGGGGGGGGGGGGGGGGGGGGGGGGGGGGGGGGGGGGGGGGGGGGGGGGGGGGGGGGGGGGGGGGGGGGGGGGGGGGGGGGGGGGGGGGGGGGGGGGGGGGGGGGGGGGGGGGGGGGGGGGGGGGGGGGGGGGGGGGGGGGGGGGGGGGGGGGGGGGGGGGGGGGGGGGGGGGGGGGGGGGGGGGGGGGGGGGGGGGGGGGGGGGGGGGGGGGGGGGGGGGGGGGGGGGGGGGGGGGGGGGGGGGGGGGGGGGGGGGGGGGGGGGGGGGGGGGGGGGGGGGGGGGGGGGGGGGGGGGGGGGGGGGGGGGGGGGGGGGGGGGGGGGGGGGGGGGGGGGGGGGGGGGGGGGGGGGGGGGGGGGGGGGGGGGGGGGGGGGGGGGGGGGGGGGGGGGGGGGGGGGGGGGGGGGGGGGGGGGGGGGGGGGGGGGGGGGGGGGGGGGGGGGGGGGGGGGGGGGGGGGGGGGGGGGGGGGGGGGGGGGGGGGGGGGGGGGGGGGGGGGGGGGGGGGGGGGGGGGGGGGGGGGGGGGGGGGGGGGGGGGGGGGGGGGGGGGGGGGGGGGGGGGGGGGGGGGGGGGGGGGGGGGGGGGGGGGGGGGGGGGGGGGGGGGGGGGGGGGGGGGGGGGGGGGGGGGGGGGGGGGGGGGGGGGGGGGGGGGGGGGGGGGGGGGGGGGGGGGGGGGGGGGGGGGGGGGGGGGGGGGGGGGGGGGGGGGGGGGGGGGGGGGGGGGGGGGGGGGGGGGGGGGGGGGGGGGGGGGGGGGGGGGGGGGGGGGGGGGGGGGGGGGGGGGGGGGGGGGGGGGGGGGGGGGGGGGGGGGGGGGGGGGGGGGGGGGGGGGGGGGGGGGGGGGGGGGGGGGGGGGGGGGGGGGGGGGGGGGGGGGGGGGGGGGGGGGGGGGGGGGGGGGGGGGGGGGGGGGGGGGGGGGGGGGGGGGGGGGGGGGGGGGGGGGGGGGGGGGGGGGGGGGGGGGGGGGGGGGGGGGGGGGGGGGGGGGGGGGGGGGGGGGGGGGGGGGGGGGGGGGGGGGGGGGGGGGGGGGGGGGGGGGGGGGGGGGGGGGGGGGGGGGGGGGGGGGGGGGGGGGGGGGGGGGGGGGGGGGGGGGGGGGGGGGGGGGGGGGGGGGGGGGGGGGGGGGGGGGGGGGGGGGGGGGGGGGGGGGGGGGGGGGGGGGGGGGGGGGGGGGGGGGGGGGGGGGGGGGGGGGGGGGGGGGGGGGGGGGGGGGGGGGGGGGGGGGGGGGGGGGGGGGGGGGGGGGGGGGGGGGGGGGGGGGGGGGGGGGGGGGGGGGGGGGGGGGGGGGGGGGGGGGGGGGGGGGGGGGGGGGGGGGGGGGGGGGGGGGGGGGGGGGGGGGGGGGGGGGGGGGGGGGGGGGGGGGGGGGGGGGGGGGGGGGGGGGGGGGGGGGGGGGGGGGGGGGGGGGGGGGGGGGGGGGGGGGGGGGGGGGGGGGGGGGGGGGGGGGGGGGGGGGGGGGGGGGGGGGGGGGGGGGGGGGGGGGGCGAACGGCGTCGGTGGCGACGGCTGTGTTCGGGTTCGGGCGAGAGAGAAAGAGCAGAGGGGCGGGGCCTCGAGGAAGAGTGAGAGGGGTCCGAGGGGGCTGCGTGGCGTCGCGGGAGGGAACCAGGGGAGGAGGAGGCAGCCAGGCAGGGAGGAGGTGGCCGGGGCGCGTGGCCGCGCGCGCCGGGCGCGTGCCCGCGTCCTTCTGGCGAGGGAAGAAGACGACAGGGGGGGTAGCGGTGGCGGGCTGGGCCAGCGGGAGGAGCTGGGCCGGGCAGGTAAGCAGGTAAGTGGCCCAGGTGGCCGTCTCCCTTTTTGGGGGGGGGGGGGGGGGGGGGGGGGGGGGTTTCTATTTGTTTCAATCTGTTTTGATTTAGTTCAAACACTAAATCATTTTTGTTTCTTCCAATAATTTTTGCAGGGACTGAAAGTAATATTCTAGAGCCCCTCACAAAATATCAGAATTATTGAAGCATTAAAAATATATATAACATATATTTGCTCCAACTCAAATACAATATATATTAGTTCAAAGATCCAAAATGACATGGAAAAATGTGCATCATCTCTGGTTACTGTTTCCAGCATTTTTCCAAAGATGATGAACATTTTTGAAAGCCACTTGGATTGACTGAAAATATTTTAGGTGAACCTGGTGAATTCTTAAAATGCTAGGGTTTGGACAATCCCCATTTCAACTTTCTGTAAAAGTAAACATGATGCATCACCAAAGGCTAGTACTAGTGCAATGCCAGAAGCTAGGGATGTGACAACTCACCCCCACTAAACAAGAATCTCGTCTCGAGATTCAAGCGTAGGGTAAGGTGAAAGGTAAACGCAACTAGTATAATCTTCACGATCCAGGTTGCACTTCATAGAAACGTTGATTCGATCACCATCTTTGTCTTGTCGTCTTGCTCTGAGAAATCCTGCCAACATGACCTGGAGGGAAAGAGACTCTAGAAGGGTCGATCTTCTCGAAGATCGAACAACTCACGGAATGAGACATAGCAACATCTCTTGAGCTGGGAGACGAAGCACAGATTTGAAGAAATGGAGTGGAACAGATGACGAAGGTTCACTAGGTAGACAACGATTCCACGCTTAAGAAGGTGGTAAACGATTGCCAACGTAGCGAAGAGTTGAGTTGCCATGATACCACGACGAAACATCCTGGAGGAAGGTGATCGTAGAGTATTACCTTAAGTGGCAAAAAGAATTACTTTTGATTCAGAGATCATTGAAACTCTTCATACCAGCATAAGGCAATTCACAACGATCGTTTGGAGGGGGTCTGTAGAATGGCATACTCGGACTTGGATGATGTGGATTACCTTGTTGAAGACAACGTAATGGATGAATTTGCTTATCACCGGAGGTGGAAGAGACCCATGGTAGAATGGCACATTGGCGGTGCAAGCTGGGAACAAAATGCAAATGCTGGGAATGATTCTGGTAACTGGGGAAGAACCCAACAATAAAGAGTGAATTCACTGTTGGAGTGGTTATAGCATAACCGAAGGGACTAGGAGCAATCCCGGTTAGTGCCGGCGATAACACCTAACGCTTGTGCGTGCTCTCAAGAACTTGAGCAATTCCATAATCATCAAGGTTTTACCAACATCCGTGTCAAGGGTCCGATAACACAACTTACTACCATGATGAATGGTGATGGAGGATGCAGATGCAAAGGAAGATAACACCTTCTCAGATTTCACCCTTGGCGGGGCCAAGGAAATAAAATCGGGGGGGGGGGGGGGGGGGGGGGGGGGGGGGGGGGGGGGGGGGGGGGGGGGGGGGGGGGGGGGGGGGGGGGGGGGGGGGGGGGGGGGGGGGGGGGGGGGGGGGGGGGGGGGGAAGTAAAAGGTCGGACTTCGGGAACACAAGAATCCATAAGGAACAACTAGGGAGGTAAACCCTACGAAATCCTTATAGGGAGGTGGCCAACTTCTTTAATCAAGATACTACAATAATAGGTCTCTCGGCTGGGTGGTGCTGGCCTCGACATCCACTTTACCGGTTATCGAGGGACCAATATTATAGTTCTTGGGGGGGGGGGGGGGGGGGGGGGGGGGGGGGGGGGGGGGGGGGGGGGGGGGGGGGGGGGGGGGGGGGGGGGGGGGGGGGGGGGGGGGGGGGGGGGGGGGGGGGGGGGGGGGGGGGGGGGGGGGGGGGGGGGGGGGGGGGGGGGGGGGGGGGGGGGGGGGGGGGGGGGGGGGGGGGGGGGGGGGGGGGGGGGGGGGGGGGGGGGGGGGGGGGGGGGGGGGGGGGGGGGGGGGGGGGGGGGGGGGGGGGGGGGGGGGGGGGGGGGGGGGGGGGGGGGGGGGGGGGGGGGGGGGGGGGGGGGGGGGGGGGGGGGGGGGGGGGGGGGGGGGGGGGGGGGGGGGGGGGGGGGGGGGGGGGGGGGGGGGGGGGGGGGGGGGGGGGGGGGGGGGGGGGGGGGGGGGGGGGGGGGGGGGGGGGGGGGGGGGGGGGGGGGGGGGGGGGGGGGGGGGGGGGGGGGGGGGGGGGGGGGGGGGGGGGGGGGGGGGGGGGGGGGGGGGGGGGGGGGGGGGGGGGGGGGGGGGGGGGGGGGGGGGGGGGGGGGGGGGGGGGGGGGGGGGGGGGGGGGGGGGGGGGGGGGGGGGGGGGGGGGGGGGGGGGGGGGGGGGGGGGGGGGGGGGGGGGGGGGGGGGGGGGGGGGGGGGGGGGGGGGGGGGGGGGGGGGGGGGGGGGGGGGGGGGGGGGGGGGGGGGGGGGGGGGGGGGGGGGGGGGGGGGGGGGGGGGGGGGGGGGGGGGGGGGGGGGGGGGGGGGGGGGGGGGGGGGGGGGGGGGGGGGGGGGGGGGGGGGGGGGGGGGGGGGGGGGGGGGGGGGGGGGGGGGGGGGGGGGGGGGGGGGGGGGGGGGGGGGGGGGGGGGGGGGGGGGGGGGGGGGGGGGGGGGGGGGGGGGGGGGGGGGGGGGGGGGGGGGGGGGGGGGGGGGGGGGGGGGGGGGGGGGGGGGGGGGGGGGGGGGGGGGGGGGGGGGGGGGGGGGGGGGGGGGGGGGGGGGGGGGGGGGGGGGGGGGGGGGGGGGGGGGGGGGGGGGGGGGGGGGGGGGGGGGGGGGGGGGGGGGGGGGGGGGGGGGGGGGGGGGGGGGGGGGGGGGGGGGGGGGGGGGGGGGGGGGGGGGGGGGGGGGGGGGGGGGGGGGGGGGGGGGGGGGGGGGGGGGGGGGGGGGGGGGGGGGGGGGGGGGGGGGGGGGGGGGGGGGGGGGGGGGGGGGGGGGGGGGGGGGGGGGGGGGGGGGGGGGGGGGGGGGGGGGGGGGGGGGGGGGGGGGGGGGGGGGGGGAACAAGGACTAGGTAGCATGATCAACCTTAGAATGATGATTCAAAACCAGCACGCTAAGAATGAAATTATTGTCCTTTAACTACCAAGCAACGAGGTTGCTGGGAGTATTGATTTCACACATCACAATTCATTTGTCGGTATTCCGGCTGCAACAACACGGAACCGAGGAATGAACAATGATGGCAAGAAGTATCACTGTACCAAGAGTTCATAGGATGGTGTGCAATTCCTATAACAATCCCGATATAAAGATGGTAATACTTCAGGGTAGAACAGGATCAAAGGCTGGATTAGCAATTTGATCTGCGGGGCACAACTTCTTTGACCCAATCCTGGATATGGAAGAGGTACTGGAGTTTGTTTCTCCTAGTCATTCTGCGATAGAATGGCTTGACGGACCACAAGAGTAATAGGCATCGATAAACGAACGCATGCATACTCTTGGCTATCAATTGATAGACGAGGGTCAGAATGCAACTAGAGAGAGACAACTCAAGGAACATATGATTTTCTGAGTTGTGGATGCATGGTTTAGCATGTCGAACGAATTCCACATGTTTCTTCCGGATAACCCATGCAGAAAAGTAGAACTGGCAGAGTCACAATATATAACGGAGAACTCATCAAGAATAATCCTGTTGTGATATTTCAGTTCAACGAGGAACTTCTGCCATAAGTAGTTCATGGTATTTGGAAGATTCCAACTCTCCAAGTTGTTGTCTAGCTTAACCAACTAGCTCAGGGGTATCCAACACGGATTCTTGGAGAAAGGGTGGTTTACAGGATGAACCAACTTGATCACGAGCTCAACATAACAGTCAGGTGACAACCTGGTGATACCTTCGAGAGGATATTCGAAAAATCACGAACCACCGATATGTTACTAAGCTCGAGAACAATCTTGCTTTTTGAGGCAAGACGATATGATTAATAGAGCGAAGATTTGAATAATCCTAACTCATCGATCGAGGAGTGCACCGAG